>JABUQX010012618.1:12500-15685 GCA_015478945.1 Trachelipus rathkii | reverse complement strand
TTATTATTATCTATGTTACTTGACAATTTCCATCACGAGAAAAACACAACAACCCGCACTCCTAAGATACGAAACTGACCTGCTCTCTGTAAAATGTGTTGTAGGATAATCCTTTTTGTATCCCGGGCTGATTTAAGCCTAATTCCAGGTCAAAATATATTCAAACTGACCTTTTTCTGTAAAATGTGGTTCAAATAACTACCTTAGGCCTAAATTTAGGCCTAAATTTAGGATAAGCCTTTTTGTAGACGGGCTAATTTAATCCTAATACCAGGTCAAAAGGTAATTCCAGTATAGACAAAAATCATTGTTATTATTATTTTTATAAATATATTTAAAACTGAAACATGCTGGATCGGTAAGATCCTTTAAGCAGGTAAGAAGGAAATGTTTTCCTTACTTGTGTTTGGTCGGAGTAGTTTTCCCCCTAGTTCATAAGCTAACCACCAGGGCTCAGCATGAGACCCACCCGCAAAGGCAGCCAACCCCGCACCCGCTGGTGCGTCCCGCCGCGTCCCCGCCCGCCCGTGCGCCCACAGGCGCAATATTTCCGCGTTCCCGCCGCCTGCGCCCGCAGGCGCAATATTTCCGCGTTCCCGCCCGCGCGGGCGCCCGCAGGCGGCAAATATTCCTCGCGAGAGAAATATATATTAATAACTATATTATTATTATATAATATATATTATACTTATATATATATATATATATATATTATATAATATATATATATATAATTATATTATAAATATATATAATATATATATATATATATATAAATATTATATATATATATATATATATATATATATATATATATATATATTATATATTTATATATATATATTATATATAATATTATATATATATATAGATATTATATATATATATATATATATATATATATATATAATATAATATATATATATATGTAGGTGTAAGTGTCTATGGGTGAGCGTAAGTGTCTATGTGTATGTGCGTATGTGTGGAATAAGAGACATAGTGTATGTGTGTATAAGTGTAGGTGCTAACTGCTTAATAAGAATGGAATCATCATAAAGATGAGTCATCAAAGATGAACCGCTAAAGATGATGTCATCAAAGATGAAACCGCCAAAGCTGAGGTACCAAAGCTAAGTTATTAAAGTTGAGGCATCAAAGTTGACGGCATACAAAAGCTGAGGCTCAAAGTGTGAGCATCAAAGTTTGGGGCATCAAAGTTGAAGCATCAAAAGCTGGAGGCATCAAAGTTGTGGCATCAAAATATCGAGTGGGTGGGGGCGTATGTGTAAGTGTGTATGTGTGTGTGTGTGTATTGTGTTTTCTAAATAATAAATAACAAAAGGCGATGAAGGTAAATAACACTAAGATAATAATAAAATAAAAAAATAAATGTTTTAATAAATTATACGTCATGTGTGTAAGTGCGTGGGCGTGTGTGGTTGTGTGTGTGGTTGGTGATGTGTGGTGTGTTGTACGTGCGTGTGTGTGTGTGTATGTGTGTTCTAAATAATAATAATATTAATAGGCATGAAGTAAATAACACTAAGTATAATAATAAAAATAAAATAATAAAAATAATAAAAATAATAATAAAGATAAATAAAAATAATAATAAAATAAATAAAAAGTATTAAAGCAAAATAAAAAACATAATGTTAATAAAATATGTGAAAATATATTTAATAAAAATGTTTAAGTATGAAATAAAAATGAATGACTCATAGTATATTTGAAAAGAAATTCTTTGAAATGTTTAAGTATGAAATAAAAATGAATGACTCGTAGTATATATATTTCATTCGCGAGGGAATATTGCGCCTGCGGGCGCCCGCGGCGGGCGGGAACGCGGAAATATTGCGCCTGCGGGCGCACGCGGCGGGCGGGAACGCGGAAATATTGCGCCTGCGGGCGCACGCGGCGGGCGGGGACGCGGCGGGACGCACCAGCGGGTGCGGGGTTGGCTGCCTTTGCGGGTGGGTCTCATGCTGAGCCCTGGTGGTTAGCTTATGAACTAGGGGAAAACTACTCCGACCAATCACAAGTAAGGAAAACATTTCCTTCTTACCTGCTTAAAGGATCTTACCGATCCAGCATGTTTCAGTTTGAAATATATTTATAAAAATAATAATAAAAAAATAATTGTAGCTATTATACTGGAATTACCTTTTGACCTGGTATTAGGATTAAATTAGCCCGTCTACAAAAAGGCTTATCCTAAATTTAGGCCTAAATTTAGGCCTAACGTAGTTATTGCACCACATTTTACAGAAAAGGTCAGTTTGTAAAATATATTTTGACCTGGAATTAAGGCTTAAAGTCGCCCCGGGATTACAAAAAGGATTATCCTACAACACATTTTACAGAGAGAGGTCAGTCGTATCTGTGGGTGCGGGTTGTGTGTTTTCTCGTGATGGATTGTCAATGTTCATAGATAATAATAATAATAATAAAGAAAACCCGAATTATTTAAAAAACTTTGAAATATTTTTAGTTAACATCGAGTGAATAATATAAATGTAAGTGAATAATTGTTATTTTAAATAAGAACTTAGAAAAATTTTAATAAAAATACATGTTATGTTAGCAGAGAAGAACTTAATTTTGTTCTTTTTATACTTATTACATGGCTAAAGATGGGATGTAAAGCCGTAAGTCAATAGAACAAAACGTGGCCATAGCTTGGTGTAGAGGGGTGTTAGGGGGTGACCTTACTGATTTACTGAATTTATTGCTTTAAGGTACGTAAAATATATGTTTTTAATAAAATTTCATAAAAGTTTAGTAAAAATTATTTTAAAACTTGATAGTTATAAAATTTATAAACAAAAAGTATTAACAGTTAATAATAAATTCTTTGTTCAAAGGTAATGATTGGATTTTTTATAGAAGTTTTAAGAAACTTTGAAATAATTTTTAGTTATATTTGAATGAGTAATATAAAATGTACGTGTTTAATTAAAAACATAAAAGTTTTAATAAATTATACGTTGTATGTGTAAGTAGTGTGTGTGTGTGGATGTGTGTAAGTAAATCTGTGTGTGTAAGTAAATCTGGTGTGTGAGTGTAGGTAAATCTGCGTGTGTAAGTAAAATACGTCCGTGAGAGATGTAAGTAAATCTGTGTGAAGAGGTGTCACAAGTAAATTCTGTGGTGTGACTGTGTGTGTGTGTGTGTTGTGTGTGTGT
>JABUQX010012618.1:0-5000 GCA_015478945.1 Trachelipus rathkii | reverse complement strand
TGATTTAGCCACTCAATACTGTTTTGAACAAAAAACTTTACTTGGCCAGTTTTAAAAAAAAAAACATACTCGAGGTATACACTGAACAAATAATTAAAATCCATCCACAATTTTTCATTTTAAAACAAAGTTAAAAAAACTCACATTTTTTAAAAGTTAAATGCTATTGGAAGGGCATTTTTACCCTAATTTATTACATTTGTTGAAAGAATATAAAAAAACTCTCATAGAATAATGATTGAGCTAAAATAAACTTGAGTAGCTACTACAGCGGCTATTTAAATGAGTGAAAAAATGTTTTTTATTTTTTTTTTATTTTTTATTTTATTTTAGGAGGGACTGGAATCACCCCTTTTCTAAAAGAGCGGTTGGCCGGTTACCCCGCCTGACGCATTATACTATATATATTATATATATATTATTATCATATTATTACTATATATATATATATATAATATATTATATATATATATATATAATATATATACTATTATATATATATACATCTATATATAATATATATATAATATATATATTTATATATATAAATGATAATCACTACTATATATAAATTATTATAACAATAATAATATATATATAATATATAATATATATATTATATATATAAGCGTTCGCGGCGGGGTGACTTGGACACTTAGGTATAAGTCGTTCCCGACTTTCCCGCCTAATGCAGCACGCTTTCTGGAAATTTATTCTTTTCTAAAATTCAGGCCATATTAGTAGGTAATAAAGCACACAAAAAAAGCATGTAATTCTAATATAATCAGTTTATTAAGTTAATAGCTCATCAGCCTGACCTTGGAGGGGTGAATCGAACCACCATTGAGGTGAATCGGACCATCTGTTTAAATTCCTCTTTTTACATATAAAATTCAATTTTATATTTTAATTTTACTTCTAATAATTTTTTATACGTATTCAAAGGATGAGTCATTACGTACTATATAATGACTTCACATTACTCTTTCAATAAAATAAGAATAAAAATAAGGTGGCCCGATTCACCCCTCTCCGCTCAAAAATTTTGGACACTTTTTGGAATTCTTATTTTTTATATAAATTTCATTTTTTCATTTAATTGGCTAATCTGTATAGGATGATACTGTGTATGAAAGAAAAAACTAAAAAAAAAAAAAAAAAGTAAACTATTATCCTATCAATTTATACGTAATAAAAACGTCAATAATAATACGTAAAATACGAAAAACAATGTTGGTCCAATTCACCCCCATCATCAATTTTTACGGTGGGGTGAATCAGAACCAAGTAGGGCCCTTTGATTTAGCCACTAATACTGTTTGAAACAAAAAATTTACTTTGCCAGTTTTAAAGCTAACATACTCGATTGTGTCCCAGCTGAACAAATAATTGAAACTGGACTGACAATGGATATTTCATTTTATAACAAAGTTAAAAAAACTCAAATTTTTCAAAAGTGAAAATTCTATTGAAGAACATTTTGTACCCTAATTTATTACATTTTTTAAAAATATAAAAACTCTCTAGAATTATAGATAATCTAAATAAAATATGTGTATGTAGCTACTACAGCGTGGCTATTAAATGAGTGAAAAAATTTTTTTATTTTTTTTTTTATTTTTATTTTATTTTAGAGAGGAGAAATCCCTCTAAAAGAGGTGGGCCCGGTCACCCCGCCTGACGCTATATTATATATATATTTTATATATATATATATATTATATATATATATATATATAATATATATTATATATATATATAATATACTATTAATATATATTATATTTATATTTATATATATATATAGAGTATATATAATAATATATATATACTATATATATATATATATTAGTATATATATATATAAGCGTTAGGCGGGGTGACTTGACACTTAGGTATAAGATTCGTCTCCGACTTTCCCCTAATGCATCTTCTGGAATTTTTTTTCTAATCAAGGCCATATAGTAGTAATAAGGCCACACAAAAAAAATGTAACTTCTATAATAATAGTTTTATTAAAGTTTAGAATAAAGTCGTTCAGCCTGACCTTGGAGCGGTTGAATCGGAAAACCACCATTAGGGGTGAATCGGAGCCATCCTTGTTTAAATCCTCTTACATATAAATTCAATTTATATTTAATTTTTACCTTATAATAATTGGTTTACTCATATTAAAATAGTAATAAGTAATAAAAAATGTCAATAGCGATACATAAAATAATAAAATAAAGGTGTCCGATTCACCCCTCTCCGCTCAAAAATTTTGACACTTTTGGAATTCCGTATTTTTTATATAAATTTCATTTTTTATTTTAATTTTCACTTAATATAAGTATTATTATTAATTTAAATATTATTAATAATAAAAATTCATAATAATACTAAAATACGAAAAACAATTGGTGGTCATTCACCCCATCATCAATTTTTACGGGAGTGAATCAGACCAAGTTAGGCCCCGTGATTTAGCCACTAATACTGTTTTGAACAAAAATTTACTTTGCCAGTAAAGCTAACATACTCGAGTGTATACACTGAACAAATAATTAAAATCCAATCCACAATTTTTCATTTTAAACAAAGTTAAAAAAACTCACATTTCTCACATTTTTTAAAAGTGAAATTCTATTGAAGGCATTTGTACCCTAATTTATTATATTTTTAAAATATTAAATAACTCTCTAGAATTAATGATATCTAAATAAAACTTGTAGTAGCTACTACAGCGTGGCTATAAATGAGTGAAAAAATTTTTTTATTTTTTTTTATTTTTTTATTTATGGGAGGGACTGAATCACCCCTCTTAAAAGAGGGCCGGTCACCCCGCCTGACGCATATAATATAATATATATTATAATAATATTATATACTATATATATAATATATTATTAATATATATATATAATTATATATATATATAATATTATATATATTATATATATATATATATATATATATATATATAATATATATATATTATATCGCATGTTACTCCGGATTTTTATAGACATGATATCGAAAATCGCAGAACTCTGCTCTTGCAGCTCTGCAGTGTCACGTGTTAGCTAAAACTCCAATAGAAAGATCGCGAGAGTTACCACATGTTGCTTTTTTTATGTTAATTTTTATATATTAATTTAATTTTTTTTTTTTATGCACTTGTCCTTTAAAAGGAAGTTACATAAAGAGACATGATATCGAAAATCGCAGAACTCTGCTCGTGCAGCTCTGCAGTGTCACGTGTTAGCTAAAACTCCAATAGAAAGATCGCAAAAGTTACCACAAGTTGCTTTTTTTTATCATGTTAATTTTTATATATTAATTTTTTTTAATTTTTTTTTATGCACATTTCCTTTAATAGGAAGTTACATAAAGAGACATGATATCGAAAAAACGCAGGAACTTTGCTGTCAGCCTGCAGTGTCACCTGTTAGCAAAAAACTCCAATTGAAAGATCGCAAAAGTGATTTACCACAAGTTGCTTTTTTTTTATCATTGTTAAATTGTTATTTAATATATAATTCTTTTAAAAAAATTTTAAAAAATTTTTTTATGCACTTGTCCTTTTAAAAGAAGATTACATAAAGAGACATGATATCGAAAATCGCAGAACTCTGCTCGTGCAGCCCTGCAGTGTCACGCCTGTTAGCTAAAACCTCCAAGTAGAAAGATCGCGAGAGTATCACCACAGTTACTTTATTTTTTTTATCATGATTAATTTGTATATATTAATTTTTAAAAAAATTTATTTTATTTTTTTTAAGGGCTCGAGCCGACGGAGGACAGAGAGGGGGACAAAGTTTCCCGCCCGTGGTCACCCGCTGAGGCAGAGAGACCCCTGACTCTTTCCATCTTTGCGATTTAATATTTGGTATTCCTTTAGTTAAGAATAAAAAAAAATAATTTGGACAAATATAGACATTAATTTTTGAAATAAAAAAAAAATTGATTACATTATTCATTCGAAATATACCAGTATTTTCCCTTTTAAGACCAAGTCCCTATATATATATATATATATATATTATATATATATATAATATATATATTATATATATATATTAATATATATATAATATATATATATATACTATATATATATAAATATATAATAATATATATATATCTATATATATATACTAATATTAATTATTGAATTTTGGACCTTTTGGATTTTATTCTTTCATACCCAACAATCGGGTCCCTTTGCCTAGATTATGTAGGCTAGCTCCCCCGTTTACCATAGTATTTATATATATACACTATATCATCATATATATAGTCATAACAACGAGTTCTCCTTTCGCTACATAAAATATCTCGTTACCCCCAACAGCTATAATATATATAATATATATAACATACGTCTAACATAATAGGCACTTGTAACGCTCCTAATGGTAATTAATAAGTCTTATACTATATAATATATAATATATAATTATTATAAATATATATATATGTATAGAGAGAGACGCTAGCGATAGTAAGGATGACACGAGATTGTACAACTTTAGCAGAGAGACAGGAGCGTATGTACGCGATCACAGAGACTCAGAGAGTAGAGCACAGATACGAGAGAGAGAATATATGAATTGCGGATAGAGCAGACAGATCGACTAGTCTCGAGCGTGCAAATAAGTCTCTGGCTTTATTGCTGATTAGCGACAACGCTATATTATTAGAAAGGGTAAGCTTTAGTTAGACTAAATTGGCCCCTATCATTACAAAGAGTTAGGCCAGCATTATCTTGCTACTAGCTAGTAGCAAGATAATGCTGGGCCTAACTCTGTAATGATAGGGGCCAATTTAGTCTAACTAAAGCTTACCCTTTGTAATAATATATGTATTCCTAATCAGCAATATACCGACTTATCCTACGAACACTGCAAATAACTTGTTATTTAATGAGCCTAAAATAAATTTACAAATGAATAAGTTTGAACAATGCAGGCCGAAATTGGAAAATGAATCAGTTTTGTAGGCTGCATTTAACAATT
>JABUQX010012617.1:12500-23249 GCA_015478945.1 Trachelipus rathkii | reverse complement strand
AATTAAAATTAAAAGTTTTTTAAAATAAAAAGTTTTAAAGAATAAAAATTAAAAATAAATAAAAGTTTTTAAAAGAAAAAGTGTAAATAAAATTTTTTGTTTTTTTTAAAAAAAACAAAAAGTTTTTAAAGAAATGAAATTAAAAAAAATAAAAGTTTTTTTAAAACAAAAAGGTTTAAAGAAATAAAATTTAAAAAGTTGAAAAATAAATAAATAAATAACAAATAATGACAGTACCTATTTATTAAATGAATATTTACTACATCAGTTTCGCGCCTGTTCATTTGTATGCTATGTTAGTTACGTTACTGTTGTTAAGTATGGAACTTTTTATTTAGCAGTTATTCGAAGCGTAAGTATGTTAGGTTGTCATTTGTACATTATTATTCGTTAGTTCAGTTGATTGCTATGTTGCTTTATTGATGTGAAAACTTTGTACGTAGTATATATTCATTGATTAGTATGACAATTAGACAAGTTTATGCTAAACTTTGTTAAATATTACTATGCTTAATGTAAAAAACTATCCATATGTTAGAAAAAGTGTGAGTTAGGTGTGTAGTTTGTCGTTGTATCATTATACTCTTATGTTCTGATTATGACAATTAGCATTATTGATTGAAACTTTTTACGTTAGCATATTATTCATTGATCAGTATGAATAATTAGACAAGGTTATGATAAAATTTGTTAAAATGATACTATGTTAATTAAAAAATATCCAGTTTGGGTGGAGGGGGAGGGTGGTGGTTTGATTTTACTGATTTACAGGTTTAGGGTATGTAAAAACACAAATTTCTTAAGTTATAAATATGAAAAGCGTAAAATTTTAGTAAAAACAAACTGTTTAAAGCATATAAAACAAAAATAAATGAAAGTTTTGTGTTATGTTATACAAAATATGACATGAATCAATAGATCAATAGATCAATGAATCAATTAGAGCCATAGATGGGGATGGCGAGCACTGCGGGCAGGCTCTGGAGGCTCTGGAGTCTCTGGAGGCTCTTGAGGCTCTGGAGGCTGTTTGATTTATATAAAAACGTATTTTTTTTAAGTTATAAACTTAAAAAGAATAAAAAAATGTTTAATTTTTAAAAAAAAAAAATTTAAATTTAAATTTTTTTAATTTTTTTTATTTTATTTTTTTTATTTTTTTATTATTTTATTTTTTTATTTTTTATTTTTTTTTTAATTTTTATTTTATTTCTTTTCTGTTTTAAAAAAAAGCATCATAAGAAAGAGTATTACCAAGTTTCGTCTTCTATGTCAATATTTCAGTTTTGTGGGGACGTTAGAAAAAGTGTTGTACGGCTATTTAACCCAGTATATGATTGAGTACCTTATATGATGGGTATTATACCGAGTTTCATCGTCTAGATCAATTTCCTATGATTGAGGGGTTACCACCCCACTCTGAGGTGTGTACGATTATTTAACCCCATATACAATGTTGTACCTTATATGAAGGGTTATATACCGAGTTCATCGTTCTACGTCGATATCTAGGCTTTGGGGCAGAATCCCCCCCTTGGGGTGCTCATCTCATTTCCACCTGCGTCTTACAGCATAGTACCTGTATAATGAGGTTGATACCAAGTTTCAGCCTCTACGTCAATATTCA
This sequence comes from Trachelipus rathkii, assembly GCA_015478945.1. Taxonomy (NCBI): domain Eukaryota; kingdom Metazoa; phylum Arthropoda; class Malacostraca; order Isopoda; family Trachelipodidae; genus Trachelipus; species Trachelipus rathkii. The sequence goes on along the minus strand of JABUQX010012617.1, from coordinate 21,625 downwards.
ATGTTTAGGGGGCTAGTATCCCCCATGGGGGATGCGTTGTTATGTAACCTTATCTACTGAAGATATCTTATATGAAGATTGTATACTGAGTTTCAGCTTTCTACGTCAAATTCAATGTTTGAGGGGCCAGCATCCCCCTTGGGGTGCTCACTACAATTTAACACCTCGTAACGAGAGGTTACGGTTACCATCTAACCCCCTCCAAATTTAACCCGATATGCATAACTCTAACCATGTCGATATATATCAGAAGCCAAAGCCAGCCTAGCCGGAGCCTTAAAAATCATTTGCACCAATAAATATATAATATATACTATTTTTAATATATATATATATATATATATATATATATATATATATATACAGGAGTCGGAGTCGGAGTCGGAGCAGGAGTCGGAGCCGGAATCGGAGTCGGAGCCGGAGTCGGAGCCGGAGTCGGAGCTGGAGGCTGAGCAGTGCTGTGCGGTGCGGAGATGGAACCGAGGGTTAAGCTGAAGTCGGCTCAAAATTGAGCTCACTGCGTGAGCTCAATTTTTACGATGTAATAATAATAATAATAATAATAATAATAATAATAATAATAATAATAATAATAATAATAATAATAATAATTAATAAAAATAATAATAATAATACAGACAACAGATCTTCGGTCTGTCTGCCAAGTGCTCGGTCGACCCTAACTCATGTTAGGCCTAACTATTTCGCTCATTTGAATGCATCAAAAAAGGCGTACGGCTATGCTCTTAGAGGGAACCACCCCCTATATACACCCCAGCGACTTGAAATTTCGCCTGTAACGAGCTTAACACCTCAATAGATTATATTCCAAGTTTGAAAGCAATAGCTCTATTAGTTTTTGAGAAAAAGGTGGGAGCGGTCATATTGCTACAATAAATACTTATATATATATATATAATATATAATATATATAATATATATATATATATATATATTATATATATATATATTATATATATATATATATATATATATATATATATATATATATATATATAAATAATATATAATATATATGGGAACAACAGCCACTTAAACTAAGAAATCTTCACCAACTATAAATGTTTTTTCATTTCCATTAATAAAATATATAAACTCTTAATTTGCTTTGATTAACTATTATTTTTATTATTCTTAAAATTGTAATTATAGACTGAACCCATGGAAAGTCTTTGATAACTTAAATAATTTATATATATGTATATATATAGTATATATATATATATATATATATATATATATATATATATATATATATATATAATATATAATATATATGTTTTGGGGGTGTGAAAAAATAATATATATATATTAAGAGTACTATATATAGCTCTATTATTTCAGCTTAATATTAAGATTGACTATATATATATATATATATATATATAATAATATATATTATTAATATTTTTATATATATTATTATTATTATTATTATTATTATTATTATTGTAATGGGGTGGTTGAAAAGATAATAAATTGTAATGTCATAAACTCACTCTTCTAGCAGATAAACAATTCCTTGGCCAGGCCCCCGTGACAATACAACCAACCAATACTTTCTAAGATTCTCGAGCCTCTATCGTATCAGTATCCAGACCTCCTGTCGAATGAGTTATCGGCCTGTGCAATATTGCCATGCAATTCTATACTCAAAACTCACCAACGTATCTCCCTGAAGGTCCTTCAAGTGAAACAACGGTTCGAACGGGTTCGTTTCTTTATATGAGAACCGACCAGTCAATAATACTCGTTATCAGTGAATTTACCTGTTAATATGATCAATGTTTTGATCATGAAATCAGTGTCTTTGAGACCTAAAATAATAGTTATCTGAATATTTGAATAAATAAGAAAGCAAACTACCTTTGGAAACACACAAGAAAACCACTGGGATAATTTTAAGAATACTTTAATAAAAAAAAATAAATATGTACTGCTTTTATACAGAATAAAGTCTTACACATCCATGAACATATAATTAGATGTCCGTAGATATCCACTTACATGCGCACCGCATGGGTAACACTACAGTACCAAATATTAATATTATTTTATGCTTTAAAATAACTCTTGCAATATAAATCAACGACCATATATATATATACATGCAATATGTATATTTATATGTGCATCAATATATATATATACAAACAACCGTTAACTTACAACAAAATATTCTAACCTTAAATTTATACAAATCTTTGTCCATATATATTTATATATATAAAATACATAAATATCGATGTGCAAAAATATGTATAAATGAATTAAAATATATTAACAAAAATATATAGACTGATCGATATGAAAGGTAATCTTAAACTTTTACTTGAAAATTAATCAAATTTGGAATTTACAAAAAACGTCGATTTGTCACTGTGACCAAATAGTAAGAAATCAGCTGATGCTTTCTACAACTGTTTCTCCAATGCAAGAAAGTTGCCTAATAGTAATTAAATAAATCTTTGTTGTAAACAAACATTGAGTATACAAACATTAACCATACGTTAATAAATAAATATTAAACTTACAAATGTTTTATATTTATCATCAAAATTATACTGACTGCGAAATTTTGGGAAAATTAATTATAATAAATAAACGCTTACCTGCAAGCAACATCTAGCAATGATATCGACTGCAAAATCTTTACAAGTGCATAGATACAGACGACACACCTTGATATATTTATGCACATATAAATATAATATATTCACAATTTCTTTGAGCAACACAAACTTAATTACATTAATCATTACAATAAATAATACAGCAATATTTACACTTCGAAAATTATATCACCATATTACTTTAAAACAAATACTACATTTACTTTTGTAACAAATCACAAAAACAAAGCATTCCTGCTTACAAAAAAATACACCATCTAACATATAATAAAAATCGATCGAGACATATGAGGCATCACAAGTACCAACTATATACACCCTTGGTCAACAACAATAAAAGCGGAAAAGATCAAAATTATGCTTCTTTTTACTATTTATATGAACCTGAGTAACATAGATTACGACCATTAGCGAATCAAAACACTTAAAAACAGCAGGTAGAATGTTATATACATTTATCAATTAAAATAGTAAAATAAATATATACATGACGTCTGAAGAAGAGGCGTGGTTGGCATTTCTTGTGATATTACACTATTTCTCAAGAAATAACAATCTCTCATCCCATTCTGAATAAAAAAAACTAACGACAGTCGGAGTTTATGCGCTTCCACACTTTTAACAAATATGCATTTATTTAATTTTAAGAAATAAAAAATATATATATATATATATATATATATAATATATATATATATATATATATATATATATATATATATATATATATATATATATAAATAATACATATATATATATATATATATATATATATATAAAAATAATATATATATATAACAACACCCAGTATCCTTTCACAATTGCTTTAAAAATATTAATAATAATAATAATAATAATAATAATAATAATAATAATAATAATAATAATAATAATAATAATAATAATAATAATAATAATACTAATAAAGCATCGATAACAACGACCAATGACAAATCAGATTTTAAGAGTAAGGCTTAAAAAACGAGTTCTCATTGGTTATTGGTTCTCCTTATATATAAACATATATACAACAGTTTGACCGGGCCTCGCGGTATACATGAGGTATATAGAAAAAAAAATAAACAACATTGCAATAGCAATATGGGACCTTTACTTTAAAACAAATAAATGAAAATCAATTTATATACTTCATGTTTACTACGTTACATCTTTGGCCCACCCAACATGAAGCAAATTGGTACAACTTTGCTTTATATAACTGATGATATAACATTGGTTTCATTTCGCAGCGCTCCTTCTTCTGTAAAGGCTTCTGAAGACGAATCCAATGTCTCATCGGCGTACGATCTACTTAAATAGTCAGCTATGACGTTATGTCTCGCCCACTAATGTGGTTTAGGATAAACCTGAATCTTTGAAGGTACAATGACCACCTCATTATCCTATTGTTTTCATATCTCTTTTTATTCATAGCCGTCAGCGGTCTATGATCTGACTGAAGGACAAATTCCTTTCCATAGAGATATGGCTCGAACTTCCTGATGCCCATAACAATTGCTAAGGCCTCCTTCTCTAAAGTTGAGTACCTTTGTTGGGTTGCAGACAACTTCTTACTCCCGTACGCGATAGGATGAAGAATTCCTCCGTCTTCCTGTAGGAGGACAAATCCCAGCGAAGTACCGGATGCATCCACCTGTAACGTAAATGTCTTTTCCAACTCTGGCATCTTTAAGATTGGCTTCGAGCTTAACGCTTCTTTCAATTTTTCAAACGCCTGCTGATGTACAGACTCCCACCTTACCTTCGTCGGCTCACCCTTCTTCGTTAGGTCAGTCAATGGCGCTGCAATTTTCGCATAGTTCTTTACGAAATCCTGATAGTACCCTGTGAGCCCTAAGAAAGACCTTACTTGCTTTTTATTCTTAGGTGGCTCCGTCTTCTTAATCTTCATTACATTATCTTCATGTAATCCCTTAGTGCCATTGCCAATATAATGACCCAAGAATTCAACACTCGACGAGGCAAACTCGCACTTAGTCGGTCTGATGGTGAATCCCTCCTCCTGGAGTTTTTGTACAACAATCTCAAGAGTATTCGGGTGTTCACGCCGGGTCAGAGAATATTTGAACCTATTTTTGACAAAATAGTCAGCCTCATTTCTTTCGTCCATTATTCCCATTATGACCACAGTTACCGGCATTTTACTTCTATACACAATCATCAGTGTTCTCCTTACACCCTTTCTTCCAGATCTACATCCTCTACTTTCTTCGTCATCTCCTTTTCTCTCCAACTCCTTCCATATTATCATACACCTCTTTATTTCTCTGTGTCTCTTCCGACACTCTTCGCTCTTCCTACTAGCTTCTATCACCTTCCATGTGATTACCAGTTTCATCATACGACTAACATTTTCCATGCTGTCGATGTCTTCTCTTATGAATTCGTCTTCAAACCTTTCATTGTGCCACTTAGCATCATTAACCGACTGTACCAATTTTCCATGGCAGTCTCGGCGTTTCATCTTCTCTCCCTTTACCAAAGTATTCTGGCACAATGACTTTACCACTCTTTTAAATAGTTCTATGAACTTTGCTCTCCCCTTGTTCTCATCTTTTAATCCTAAACGCAATAAATTCTCGCTGTCCCAACAATATTGCTGAGAATGACTCTTTAACTTCTCCCTGCGTTTTGGCATACCATCACAAGTTTTCTTTATACTACAGTCTTTATCTTCCTCTCTTTGAGACATCACATCTTTCATTTCGTTAGTAACTTCATCACAACCTCCTATAACCTTCTGAGCAGTTACGCTTCTGCGAGGTGCTTCTTCTGGATAACGCGTGGCGGCGTCATCTACCGTCAAGACATACGTGCTCTCATATTGAGGGTGCATTTGATTGTTTCCAATTATCTCGGTTGTTACTTGCTGAAACAGCATTCACCTATGATGCGGTTATTTATAGCAACACCGTCTTTCCATTTCTCTCCGAGAACTTCACAATCACTCATTAGTTCCGTCACTTCATTGCGAATTACTTCTCCACCACCCACAGCTACTATCTTCTCCTCTATGGAACTTTGTGTGTGAGGGGCTATATCACCTCTTCGTGACTCACCATCTTTATTAGTACGATCTGTTTCCTTAGACCAATATGTACTATTTACAATCGATGTCCCCTGGACATTCGGTACTCCCGTACCTTCTTCAACGTTTTCTAGTGGTTTTATAGGGACTCTAATTACTTCTTCTCCTGTAACCTCTTCACCCTTAGATGAACATTGGGACCCTATCATCACACTTAGTGATGGCTCTGTGGTTGGTTTGACATCTTTTCTATTGACGTCCAAAGATTGTGGTACTGACGGTTTCTCTCTACAAAATTCTTCCCTCTCCAAACTCGCCATTCCAAAACTATGATTTGTTTGTATAGATTCTTCCTGAGAATCTTCCTCAGCGTTCTCGGCGATGGGGAATAGCAAACTTCCATGGTTATGCTCGTCCTTCTCAATACGAGGACCTCGACACACAGTCGACTCCCATGCGAGGTTCGGCTGACACAGGGGTAATGCACCTTTGACATTCCCAATGACTAAATCATAGACGACTTCCGGCAGCACTGCTGCGGTCGTCCTACCCACGTAGTAAGGGGTGTCCACGTCTATATTCGCGAGTGGAGCCTCTATCACCGTTCCGTCCAGCAATCTTATCTTCATGTTGTCTCCAACATAACACCTCTTAGGTACGAATTTCTCTCGCACCACTACGACACTACAACCAGTATCTCGGAGTGTTTTGACTTGATAACCATTCACCGTCCCATAAGTTACAGGTAGGTGTGACAACTTGTCATTTTCCACCTTCTTTGCTTCATTCAGGAGATTCGGCTCTTCACCTGAACCATTCAGGACTTTATTGCCGCTTTCAGAAACTCCGGATGCTCCCGTGCTCTTTACTTCCTCCTTTTGTTTACCTGAACTACTTTGTCCTCTACCACTACTGTTGAAATATGGAGGGGCTCTACAGTCTCTAGCGAGATGCCCTCTCCTCTGACATTTGTAGCACGTGACCACAGCCCTGGGCTCACTGCTACTGCGACGATGGTTCTGTCTGTCGCTGTTTCCGCTATTGATCTTTCCTTCACTGTTTGTTGGCCTCGATGTACGTTGGTCATTGCTTTTATGATTACTACTCGTAAAGTAACCACTGCCTCTCGATCTAAAATTATTATTACTGTTGTGATTGCTTTTATCCGCGTGATTATGATTCCGTGCGTGACTATTTGTTACGAATTTCAAATGATGAGCTTCCATATAACCCTCTGAACTGACTATAATCTCCTCCGGTACCTTCTTCTTTGTTTCCCTCAGGTATGTAGCAAGTTCTTTCGGGACAGTATTTAAATACTTGTCGACTGAGAAAAACTCAATAAGATCGTCTGGTGTCATCGTTACGTTTGCTGCGGTAATCCACTTCCTCAGAGCTTCAATAATCTTTTGCAGGTACACCCTAGGGTTATCATCCTCCGTAGGACTCATATTCTTGTATTTGGCGCCGTACCCACTTTCTGTGAGACCGTACCTTGTTAACAGAGCTCTTTTTAGGCTATCATAATTCTTTAGCTCTTCAACAGACAAATTGTTGATTACCTTAACCCCTACTCGTAAGGAATGACCCAAACAACGCATTCTTTCCTAGATGTTCATTTGCCTCGCTTGTTTTCGAACATTGCCAATACTCCTCTATATCATTTTAGTTTCTCACAAAGAATGGAAGCTTTAACTTTGGTATTTATATAAACACTAGAATGCTATGGCATGCTTTGAGTGCTTGGAAGCTACTGTTGCCATCGTGTTGACGCTTGTTCTATCGTCGCATCTAGCTTCATTCGCAGTCATTCTCTCCTCTGCTTCCTCTTGCATCTTTTTCTGCCTCAAATTTGAACTCTTGAGCTCAGCTTCGACCTTAGCGTTTTTTCACTCTCACTTCAAGCTTAGCTTTTCCTTTCAGCTTCAAGTGCCTAAACTTTTTTCCTCTAAAGCCACAGCAATTTCTTTTGCGTCAATCTCCGCTTCTTAGCTAGTCTCTCCTTCAACATGTTAGCAGCTTCCGTTACCCGATAAACCCAATACTTACACATCTCCCACAATTCAGTTTAGATGCCATTATTATAATAGGTTTTTACTCAAAAACCAGTATAAAATATACTGTTTCAACAAAGTCACTTCTTAGCGCACGAATCACAATCACGTTTTCTACAAAAATTTCGAAATTTGCTGCCACTGATACACGCAGGAAAACAAATTTCTTACAAACAAAATCAAAGATGTTATATATATATATATATATATTATATATATATATATATAATATATATATTAATAATATATATATATATATATAATATATAAGATATATATAAGTAATATATATATATAATAATATATATATAATAATATTATATATACTATATATAATATATATTATTATATTATATATATATAATGTATATATATATAGTTTTAACAATTCGTAGTAAAATTTGCCAAAATCTTGTGGGAAAATAGTATTTTCGACCCTAAACTCAAAGTGAGTAAAAATCGGGAATTCCAAAATTACTATTTTCGCTTCACTCAACTTTGTAAATTTTACTCCCTATCTAAACAATATGTTATATATTATATATTATATATAATATTATATATATATATATATATATATATATATATATATATATATATATATAATATATATATATATAATATAAATATATATATATATTTTAATATATATATATATATATTTATAAAAGCATAAAATATAAAGTATTAAAATTATTCCAGTGTTTAATTGTTTCCAAACAATGAGTATTGTTGCAATAGCAAAGTACTATTTCACCAATACGCATAAAATCATATATGTGCAACTTCAACAAAATGAATAGTACAATGGACTATATTGACAATTAAAAACTCAATATCAACATATATCCCAGATGTTAATATTGATGACAATATTTAAACAATATCTCTAGCACAGGTTTTAGCAAAACAATTACAAATGAATAACACTGTGCTCCAATATTCAGCAAAAATGGCAAAATAAATTCACAACAAGCAATTCAATGACAACGAATAATGACTGGGTGGTTATAAAATAAAATCCCGAGACAGGAACGCCCAATTTAAATGTAATGGGGTGGTTGAAAAGATAATAAATTGTAATGTCATAAACTTACTCTTCTAGCAGATAAACAATTCCTTGGCCAGGCCCCCGTGACAATACAACCAACCAATACTTTCTAAGATTCTCGAGCCTCTATCGTATCAGTATCCAGACCTCCTGTCGAATGAGTTATCGGCCTGTGCAATATTGCAATGCAATTCTATACTCAAAACTCACCAACGTATCTCCCTGAAGGTCCTTCAAGTGAAACAACGGTCGAACGGGTTCTTTGTTTTTATATGAAATTATCTTTTAGATTAGATTAGATTAGATTGTTAGGGTGG
>JABUQX010012617.1:0-5000 GCA_015478945.1 Trachelipus rathkii | reverse complement strand
ATATATATATATATATATATGTATGTATATATATATATATCTAAATATCTATATATACTACTATATCTTCTTATATATATATATATATATATATATATATATATATATATAGAGCCAACGTTTTCCATTGTCCGTCATATGTATCTTAAAAACTAATAATGCTACAGTAAAACAGAATACATTGCTGGAATGCTGGTCAAATGCTGGTCCTGGAAATGTAAAAAAAAAAAAAAAAAAAAAAAAATTATGTCTCAAAACTACAATAGCTACAGCGAAAGGAATACATTTTGGAATCACAGTAAAAATGTCACATAAGAAAATGTAAAAAAAATAATAAAAAAAATTATTGTTAATAATTATGGTAATATGATTAGAAGGCCTATAGAGACCTTTTATTGGTTACTCGGTAAAATAAATAGACTTTCTAATAAATTTTGCTTTATACGGCACACTAGGGACTCGAGCCGACGGGGAACATGGGGGACATTTCCATCCCGTAGGGAGGGGCGGAGGAACCCCGCGACACCCAAATACCAGAGAGCGGGGGTTCCGGAGACCCTCCCCGGAGGGGACCAGTCCTACCCGTAGTTCCGGAAGGCATGAGACCGACTCCTACCATCGGTGCGGTATACCCTTTTGGTAAAAAAAAAAAAAGAAAGCAGAATTTAATAGAAAGTCTATTTATTTTGCGAGTGTGTGAGATACTCTCTATTTATGTTACTATAATTATTAACATTAACTTTTACATTTTCCTATGAAGAGGCACACCAGGATTTAAAATATGATGTATTTGAATATATATATATATATATTTTTTTTTTGTTTCAGGACCGAATTGGACCAGCATTCCAGCAATATATTCCTTTTCCCGGTAGCTGTTGCAGTCCACATATAGACGGACAGTAAACAACTGACCCTCTATATATATATATATATATATATATATATATATATATACATATATATATATATATATATATATATATATATATATATATATATATATATATATATATGTAATATATATATATATATATATATATATATATATATATTTTAGGGGGCAAAGATTGAGTGATATATATATATATATATATATATATATATATATATATATATATATATATATATATATATATATATATATATATATATATATATATATATATATATATATATATATATGTATATATATATATATATATATATATATATATATATATATATATATATATATATATATATATATATATAATTTTATTCTTTAAAATTTCTGTAATATTTTTTTTTTTTTTTTTTTTTTTTTTTAATGTGTTGTCTGCAGCTGAATATCAACGGGTAGCCTTCCGAGATTGATTTAACAGCTTTGGCAGCCGTCAAATGCTATCGACATACTGAAAGTTCTAGCGGAGAATAATGTCAGAAGAATCCAGCTGTATAAAAGCACAAAGCTAGTTGACTTTAAGCCAATATGAAAACGAAAACACATTAAAACTTTAGAAAAAATAATATAATACGTTAGTAATTAGTAATTACTACTTCATTATCTATCGATTGATGTATTTTTTCAGTTTTTCTACTACTAAACCCTTAAAAACGTTGTCTGGCAAACATATAAGGTTCATAATTTTTATTTCGCCAAGATTTAGGGGGGCAAGTGCCCCCCCCTGCCTACGCCCATGTATATATATATATATATATATATATATATATATGTTATATATATATATATATATATATATATATATATATATATATATATATATATATATATAATCTATTTTTTTATATATATATATATATATTTTTTTTATATTTTTTAATCCGTATATCGATATTTTTGACCGATAATATAGAGCAATTTGATATTTTTTAAAATATCGATATATCGATATATCGATATTTTTTTTATATATCGGCATCCCTAATAAATACTAGGGATGCCGCAAGAGGACCGATATATATCGATATTGATATTTTTTTTCGATAGTATCGAAAAAATATCGATGATATTTTTCAGCCGATATATCGATATTTTATTTTCAGTATCGAATCAACGATATTTTTACTTCTAGAAATTTTGAGCAGTTTTCTTTTTCATAAAATAACATTTAAGCAAAATGTGTGTATTTTTCAGGCGCGTTTGGATGATGGGGACATTTGTCTGACTCAGGAGGAGGAGGGAAGAAGGTCAGATGATCATCATACAAGAGAAGAAGTAAAGGCCTATAGCGGAAGAACAATTTTCATAAAATATACCTATTGCGTATTTTACTTTTCAAATTAGATATTTATAAAAAGTAATGAAGGTATACTATATAATACAGGACAATACTAGTTTTGATGTTAAGGTTAAATCTTTAATTAAATTTTAATTTAATCTGAAATTAGAAATGTTTAAGTTTATATGCGAAGATTTTCTACTTTACTCGAAGCTTTATTCCCTCTGTAAAATCACCTCCACTGCTAATTTAGGGCCATGATTAGTGTTTTATTTTAAAAAGAAAATACTATATATATATATATATATATATATATATATATATATATATATATATATATATATATATATATATATATATATATATTATAGAAACGATCGATCTTTACAAATTTCATAATGTTACGATAAAATTCTCTTATTTTTGCGAAAATTGGTCAAATGAATGAAAATATTACATAATAAATATAAAGATTATGTAAGTTAGGAATTTATGTGTATTTTCAATTAATTAAAGGCACTCTTCGTGCTCCCGAATGGAACAGGGGAGATTATGTGTGTGAATTTAGAGGTAGCAAAACTGATTTATTTTGATTGCTGCTGGCATCTCGCAGTACATTCTCTTTATGTATAAATTCGGCGAGACTACATTAATTTATTATATTATATATATGTAATATATATATATATATATATATATATATATATATATATATATTTATATATATATAATATAAATATATATATATATATATATATATATATATATATATATATTGAAAAATAAATATATTAGAAAACTTCTATTTCATTTTCACCTTATTTATATTTTTACATTTAATAATATTGAAAAGACTAATGTTTGAATAAATTTATGATTTTTATTTAACTAATGTCCGTAAGTGTAATTATGACTTACTAAATTCGAATTTCAGACTTTGTGTGTAAAAAAGAAAGGTTATTATTTCAGTAAAATACATTTCAGTAACAACTGAGGCTCTCTCTCTCTCTCTCTCTCTCTCTCTCTCTATATATATATATATATATATATATATATATATATATATATATATATATATATATATATATATATATATATATATATATATATATATATATATATATATATATATATATATATATATATATATATATATATATATATATATATATATATATAAGGCGTTTTCGATTTTGCACTTTTGCTAACGAAATTTAGGAAAATGCTAAAAAGTCGTTCGATTATGTCAATTTTAGCACAAATTTAGTAAAATGCTAACGAAACGTTAGTAATTTCCTAAATTCTGTTAGGTTGCTCTTTCCCGTGCTTACCGAATTTTAGGAAAATGCTAACGAAAAAATGTAAACAAATAAGATTGCGGCGTAGTAGTTCGTTGATTTGATGAATGTTTCATTCATGAAATTAGCTTTAAATCTAATTTCTTCCAAATCGATAAACTCCATCACAATAGTTGATCAATTATTTGTGATAAAAACCATTTGTTATTTTTTTTATTTTTGTTTATTCCAAAACCACGTGCTCCATTAGAACAGCTGATCAATATTTTTGTAAACAATCGGTCGATTATGCCCGAAATTCGTGCTAAAACTGGATTAGCATTTCTTATCGAGCGTTAGCACAAATGCAAAATGGAAAACGCCTATATATAAACGATATTTTTTAATCCGATATATCGATATTTTTTGACCGATAGTATCGAGAGCAATTTGATATTTTTTAAAATATCGATATATCGATATATCGATAGTTTTTTTTTACATATCGGCATCCCTTATAAATACTAAATAGTAGGGATGCCGCAAGAGGACCGATATATATCTATATTGATATTTTTTTCGATAGTATCGAAAAAATATCGATGATATTTTTCAGCCGATATATCGATATATCGATATTTTATTTTCAGTATCGAATCAACGATATTTTTTTTTACTTCTAGAAATTTTGAGCAGTTTTCTTTTTTCATAAAATAACATTTAAGCAAAATGTGTGTATTTTTTCAGGCGCGTTTGGATGATGGAGACATTTTGTCTGACTCAGCAGGAGGAGGGAAGGAGGTCAGATGATCATACAAGAGAAGAAGTAAAGGCCTATAGCGGAAGAACAATTTTCATAAAATATACCTATTGCGTATTTTACTTTTCAAATTAGATATTTATAAAAAGTAATGAAGGTATACTATATAATACAGGACAATACTAGTTTTGATGTTAAGGTTAAATCTTTAATTAAATTTTAATTTAATCTGAAATTAGAAATGTTTAAGTTTATATGCGAAGATTTTCTACTTTACTCGAAGCTTTATTCCCTCTGTAAAACCACCTCCACTGCTAATTTAGGGCCATGATTAGTGTTTATTTTTAATATATATATATATATATATATATATATATATATATATATATATATATATATATATATATATATATAAGCAAACTATAACACTAAAAAAGAGTAATTAAGGGGGGGTGAGTGTTTATATATATATATATATATATATATATATATATATATATATATATATATATATATATATATATATATATATATATATATATATATATATATATATATATATATATATATATATATATATATATATATAAATATATATATATATATATATATATAATATATATATATATATATATATAAATCTGCATATTTATATATAATTATATATATATATATATATATATATATATATATATATATATATATATATATATATATATATATATATAATATATATATATA
>JABUQX010012616.1:52500-80000 GCA_015478945.1 Trachelipus rathkii | reverse complement strand
TTCTATTTAATATATATATATATATATATATATATATATTTATATATATAGGTTGCGATGAGTGACACCTTCACGCGGTGCAACCGAATATCTCGTTCCGTGGTAGGACTCCTCCGAGAGGTTGGAACTTCTGCCCCGGGGGTCGGCATCAAGATCACTCGCTATCCCCCCCTCCACCAGGAGGGTCATTGCCGATAGGAGCCAGGCTGACGCCAGGCCCACAGGTCGTATTTTATTTTATTTTACTTTTGCCTTCACTCCGACCCATCTATGTCTCAAGTCTACCTCTTCTGTCTGTCTCTTCTTTCTTGGTAGGGCGACTACTCCTTCTTCGGTCGGGAGATGTCGAGAGAAACCCGGGACCCCCTAGATATAATTGCCCTATCTGCCTTCAACATGTTGGTTTAAATAGCATCAAATGTGAAAGATGCCGCAAATGGGTACACTTGACCTGTTCCCCATTTCGAACTCTCCCCAGAAATAACACAAGCTTCACCTGCGCAATCCGTAACCCCCCTCAATTATTCAAAAACCCCTCCCTCCCAAAACCAATACTTAATCACTCAATATACTGCAATTCAACATTAACGATCTAACTAATAAATCCATTGAACTCAATCATTTCCTTAAAAAACACAACATTCATATAGCTATCCTACAAGAAGCCCCCCTCTCCCAAAACAACAACCCTCTCCCCCTAAACAAAACCCCTATGACTCCATTTTCTCCCCTTCCCAACCTTCTCTAACACTCCCTCTTAACACTGATTCGCAACGACATCCCTTACCACAACACTACCCCTAACACCTCCACCCTATTCCCCGACACATTAATAAAACCCCAATCCTTAATGTACCCTCCTAAACAAGAACACTTATAACCGCCTTCAATCTCTATATTCGTCAAACCCACCCCACCCCCCCCCCTCCCCAAACAACAACCTCACACCTCCCATCAATATTATCCACATTTCCAATCTGCTCTCGCGCGATTGTGACCAACCACCTGCTTGGTACAAAAAGACTACCCTCTGCCCCCGCGGCAACCACATCCTTAACGAATTAGAATTCCTTAATATCCTCACTCTTGTAGCAAACTCCCACCCGAATCCTCTCCCTAAGCAAACCAATCCCCCACCTCCCCTGATGTCACATTCTGTTTCCCCTCCTTACATCACCGACTAACCTGGGACTAGGGACCGACCGGGGCGGGAATTTTGCTGGGGCCGGGGCCGTGGGCCGGGGCCGGGGTCGCTCAATTTAGCTTGGGCCGGGGCCGCCGGGCTGGCCGGGGCCGGCCGGCCGCTATTAAAATTAGAAATGTAAGTCAAAAACACTTTCGGAAAGTCTTAAAACTTAGGATGAAAAATAAATATAATTCACTCAATTAATAATTTTATTATAAAAAAATATACATTTAATTAATTCAATTAAATAAATATTTTCGAAAGAAATTTTTAGCAAAAATAATTGATTTTTACTAGAAGAATAAGTTGTATTATATATATATATATATATATATATATATATATATATTATATATATATATATTATTATTGTTGGTGTTATATATATATATATATATATATTGTTGTTGTTGTTGTTGTTGTTGTTGTTGTTGGTATATATATATATATATATATATATATATATATATATATATATATATATAGTATATATATATGTTATTGTGACCGAAGGGGTGGAGGGAGTGATCGGGGCTTTTGGTATTGGAGGAAGGAACCCTGCAGAGGAGGGGGTTATAGATTTTTGTGTACAGAATGATATGAGCGTGATGAACACTTTTACAACCATAGAGATACACAAATCTATAAATGTGGAATGTGACAGAGGGTAGAGTGATACGAGGAAAAACAAGACTGATCAAATGCTAATAAATAATAAAAGACTGTTTAAAGACGTAAGAGCATACTGTCGGATCCTGGACACTGGATCACCGTTTGTTGTGGTGAAAGATGAGAATAGATGGTGTTAAACCATATAAATAAAAGTGGTTAGAAGAGATTCATATGGGAAAGCTACATAGAGCTAATATATAAAAACAGGGAAATGGAGGGTAAAGCGAGGGAATGTGGTGATGATGATGTGAGGTGACGAGTATTGAGAGAGCATTGAGGGAGCATCCCGGAGGTGTCTGAGGATGTGAAAGTGAAAACAATTCATGGAAGAAAAAGAAACAAACTTTTGCACTGGAACAAGTTCAGACGGCGGTAAAAAGAAAATGAAATGTTTTAAAGGGTGGATAAAGACGAGAGGAGTGGAGAAGAGGGAGGAATATGTGGAAGCGAGAAGAGAAGCTGAACAGATAAAAAGAAGAGAAAAGGAGAGCACATGGGAAAGGATTGGTGGAGAACTGGAGGAAAGACCTTCAGGGGACGAGAAAGCTAATCTACAACATTGCAAAAAACTATAGAAAGGGCTCTGCCCCACCATCCTATGCAATAAAAAATGAAGATGGAACATTATTAACAAGCCCGTCAGATATTAACGGAAAGGTGGAAGGAATATTTCGAACAGCTGCTGAATATCCCGAATAACATAATAGAAGAAGAAGAACAATGGGAAGAACGACATGTGGCGTTGGAAGAGCTGAGGATTGGCAGATTGTACCTGAGGAGGTGGAACAAGCAATGAGAAAGATGAAAACGGTAAGGCAGCAGGCGAGGATATGCTGCCTGTGGAGATATTGAGTAGGAGCTGGTGAAGGGTGCCTTCGTGATGCATTTTAGCAATGAACAAGTGCTGAACGAAGGGAAAAACTGGAGGATTGGGAGTAAATCGGTATTGTGTCCTATATATAAGAAAGTTATGATAAAACGGACTGTAAAATTACAGGAATGCTTTTGACTAGCATATATATTGCAAAGGTAAAGGCAGGAATATTGGAGAGAAGATTGAGGGACACAGTCGAACATAAACTGGATGAATGGCAGCATGGTTTTGACCGGGAAGATCAACAATTGATTTGGTGTTTGCACTGAAGATGATGTGTAAAAGACTTTTTTTGAATTTACAACCTGAACACATATTTTGGCAATTATCATTTTAGAAAAAGGCGTCTTGAACACACCCTGAGGGAGATATTGTGGGAGGATCCCAAAAAGGGAGCATGAGCTCACTAAACTGATAAGAGCTATAAAAGCATGTATGTGGACAGCTGTTGCAAGGTGAAAACACAGATGGATAATATTAGTTTGGAATAACAACAGGTGTAAACAGGAAGTGTACTTTCTGGGTTACTGTCTTTCATAAGTTTATGGACTATTGTGGCAAGGTGGTACAGGAAAAGGTGGGTGGAGAGATCTTTGGATACGCGGATGATCTAGCGTTGATCTCGGTATAAGCAGGCTCTGCAGAGGTTTATAGTATGGAACGAGGTTCTATTTGAGAAGGGGGAATGAAAATCATTAGGGGGAAGACGGAGGTTATGATGGTGAGTAGGAGCAGGAGGAGTTGAATATAGAATTTGAGGGGGAAGTACTGAAACAGACGGATCAGCCTGAATGATTTAGAGTTTATGGAGCAAGAAAATTGTGTTTTAGAGTTGAACCATAGAAATGAAAGTTTAATGGACACCCAGCCGTTAAAATTCTTGCCATGGACCGTAATAATGAGGAAAGTCAAAAACAATAATATATACCATATTATGAGTCTATATTAGTAAAGTTATTGGAGATTATTTGGACGCTAAACACAAAAAGCTAGCAAAGTACAGGCATTTGGAAGTTTGAGTTTTAAGATTGATATTGTGGTGACAAGATTGGATAGGAGGAGGAATGATGACGTAAGGGCGGGGGAGTGGATAGTATATTAGAGCTGGTGGAGAGAGGACAGTTAAGATGGTTCGGACAGGATGGAAGCAAATAGGTGTGTGAAAAGGTATTATGAGTGGCAACCGGAGGGAAGGAAGGAGAGGAGTGGGGAGGCCGAGGATGAGGTGGAGGGATGGTGTAGAGAGAGCTGTGGAGAGAATGGGGATGACTATGGAGGAAGTGGAGGAGGAAAGAGTTTACGATGATCGACGGCGATGGAGGAGCTTCGTACAAGACAGCTGACAGGTGCATACGCATACAGGAGGATAGAAGAAAATAGAAAGGAGATATATATATATATATATATATATATATATATATATATATATATATATATATATATATATATATATATATATAAATATATATATATATATATATATGTTATATATATATATATATATATATATATATATATAAGTATTTAAATTCAATTAAATAAATAAAATTTGTGATAAGTAAGTTCGTTAAAATATTTGATTTTCTTTTATTGATTCATAAATAAATAAAATGTAAAATAATAATATTTTAACAAATTTATATTTATTTCCCTTCCGAATTCGTTTGATTTATCAAATTTCGAATATTTTTATGTTAAAAACCCGGAAAAATTATAATTTGGCCTCACCCTTAATTTCTGAAATCATAGTAAAATATTTAAAAATTAAGATTATATTTTTAGGTATAAGTATATATTTCTTGTATCACTCTATAAATAAAGATAATTTGAATTAAAATATATTTTTTATTTTTTGTTTGATTGTGAACTTGTTATTTAGGTGTAAATTACAGCTGTAACTCTGGTAGAAAAACCCTGGTTTTTTCCCCGGTGATTTTTGCCGGGCCGGGGCCGGGGCCAAGCTATAAAATGCTGGGTTGATGGGGGCTGGGGTTGCTGCTGTCTCGGTCGGTTCTACCTGGGACACCATTACTGGACCTAGCATTCAAACCACACCTCCACATTTTATTTAACCTCTCCCATCAACGCCTCAAAAAGGGTCACTACATATACTAACTAACTGGCCAGCATTCACTGATCATATCGAAACCCATATTAACTCCACTCCAATTCATGACATAAATATCCTTTACACACCTCCATTAATCACTTAAATAACTTAATCATCATCACTAAATCAGCTAACTTATACATACCCAAAGGCCACAGAAAACTCCTTCCGAAAACTCATGAAATTAGCCAACTCATCAAACAAAGAAACTCCCTTCTGAAAACTTAGAACACATACCCCATTCACCACTAACCAAATAACACAAACCTTAACACCTAATTCACTGTAAAATCTCAAATCAATAACACCACTAATAAGCTTTCTGAATACTACAATCTGAATATTCACTTACTGATAATAAGAAAACCTGGCAAGTCATCAAAACTAGCTAATTCAGCCTAACCCCCTCCCTCCCACGTAACACCTTGATAACCTCCCTTCTCTCCAAAAACAACACCGGGGACCGCCTAGCAAGATTATGCCACATTCTGCAAAACCAACTCCACCCTAATAACATGGAAAACAAAAACAACTCAGAAAAACTCTCCTGAGACCTCAACTCCCACCCCTTTTACACCCTCGAAAGGGATATCAGAAACTATCAAAACCCTCAAAACTCAAAATACTCAGCTACAGGGACTAGACTCAATCTCTTAACCTACATATAAAACAATTCGGTGAAAAAGCACTCCTCCTCATCACAGAAATTTTCAACAAATCCTGGCAACTAATCTGGAAACAAGCATACATACTCCCAAAATTCAAACCAAAAAAAGACCCCAACTCCCCCTCCTCTTACCCGTGTCCAATTTCTCTCCTCTCCTCCATCAGTAAACTACTGAGAAATTAATATTAAACAAAATTTCCTTTCATCATCCTCCCAGAGATTTCCAAATATGGTCTAAAAGCAAAACTACCCACCACTACAGCCTACCTCCTATCACCTAACACATCATCAATGGATTCAACCAATCCCCATCCCATAGATCCATTCTCACAGCAATCGACATCAACAAAGCCTTTGACACTGTCCCCACATTCATTCTTATTCAAAAAATCCTTCAATCCCCCCTAGAAAATAACGACAAAAAATGGCTTTCTAATTTTCTCACTAACCGTTTTGCTAAAGTTCTCCACAAAAACAATCTCTCCCACTCCATTAAATTACAAAACGGCGTCCCACAGGGCGCCATTCTTTCTCCGTTCCTTTTCAATCTTTTCACAGCAGACCTACCCACCCCTACCCACCAATCCACCAAACTTATCACATACGCAGATGACATCAGCCTCATTTCCCAACATCCAGACGTAAATATAGCCACTCTTCACACCCAAGAATACTTACAACAATTAGAAACTTGGTTACTCTCCAACAGAATGACCGCCTCCCCCTTAAATCCTCCATCACCCTCCTAACCACCGACCGCCATCAATCCTCACTCCACCCAATAGTTTTCCTGAACAACAATCCCCTTCCCCTAAACAAAACCCCAAAAATATTAGGACTTACCTATGACACACACATGACGTTCTCCCCCACATCGACCAAATCACCTCATCAACTCAACGGAAACTAAACACCCTCCGAACCCTTTCCCAACACAACTTCAGTGACAGGAAACATACCCTCACCACCACTTATAAACAACTCCTCAGAACAAATATAAACCATGCCTCCCCGCATGGTTCCCTGCACTGCCAAAATCTAACTCAAAAATTACAAATCACACAAAACACCGCCCTTAGAATCATCACTGGATGCACTAAAACTACCCCCATGCAACATTTACATGACGAGACATACATCCTTCATATCTCCACCCCACTTAGCATTTAGGACTCAATTCTACTAGAAAACCCTAAAGCCAACCCACCACTCATGTCACCAAATCCTCTCCAACCCCTCCTGACATAGACTAAAATCCCTAACCTCCTCACCAGTTAAATTCTATAATGACATATGGCAATGATATTCCCTCCCAATAGGTCATGGCTTACTCACATCCATACACAACTAACTAACACGTACCTAAAAACCGCCCCAATAACAATATACTAAACCTCCCCTCCCCAAAAATTTCCCCTATAGAAACACTATCCGTGAAAGAGGCCTGGCAAATCGATCTCGCCCGGAACAGATCAGGTCACCACCCAAAAACAATATAAGTATAGATTCAAACTAGACAATGCTACCTCCCCCACCTCACCAGATGTCACAATTCCCAGGACACAATGGAGCACCCTCCTTCAGGTTCTCGCCTGATTTTTCCCAAAGCCGACTTTCATATCTTCCTCTTTGATCTGTGAACCGGCCCGCAGTGCAGGTCAGTTTTTCTGGAAGCAGTGTGGCTCTCCAATTGAGGTGGGCCAGGGCAGGTAAGCAAGTATGGTAAGTGGGGTATAAGAGTATATATATATATGGTAGGGAAAAATTTATATATATATATATATATATATATATATATATATATATATATATATATATATATATATATATATATATATATATATATATATATATATATATATATAGTATTGGGAGGAGTTGAGCGTCCCCTGAAGGTCAAGCTGGCTCGGTGAGCGTACTTTTACTTTAGGCCAGCGGCGCGTTTGATCATCGACGGCGGTGCGTTTGATCGTCATAATTATTATTTTTATTTATTTATTTTTTTATTTTTTTATTTATTTATTATTATTATTATTATTATTATTATTATTATTATTATTATTATTATTATTATTATTATTATTATTATTATTATTATTATTATATCCAAGTAATCCAAGTAAAATCTTTGAACATTTCAACATGATCACGTGATATTGTCGTAGACGAGATTACGTATCCATGCGCCCCCCCGTTACCCTCTTAAAATTGAAATGCCCGTAGAAGGTTGAAATTTGGAGATGATATAGAGAAGGAATGAGTAAGTAGGATTCGGATCCGGTTTCGGATCCGGAACCGACACCGGTGCTGGCTCCGGTGTGGTGCCGAGTTAGTAAATGTTTGTATAATAATACAGTATTGGTGTCTTTATATATGTTATTGGACCCGTAGATCTCGAATATGATGTTTATAAGTTCGTAGAGGGTGTCTGGGGACCAACCTTCGGGGGGTCCCAGAAAAAATAAACGGATTTCATAAGAGAAGTGGAGAAAGGAGTCGGAGTCGGAGTCGGAGTCAGAGAAAGAAGGAGTCGGAAGGAGTCTGACTCAGAGGATTCGGCGTTGACAACGGCAACGGTGCTGGAGCGGGTGCGGTGCTGAGTAAATAAACATTCGTTAGTTCCATATTGGTATCAAAATATATGTTTATAAGGTCGTAGAACTCGAATATGATGGTTGTAAGTTCGTAAAATAGTTGTGTTGTAGAGTGAGAAAAATGAGTTGTTGTAAGATGGAGAACGGGTATGAGAGAGTTATGTTGTGCTCAGTTATGCATGTAGATAGCAGCTCTAATAGGTGTGGGACAGGGACAGACGTGAAAAGAGAAATAACGTCATAGCTGACGAAGGTGTGGGTTTTTGTGTTGATAGAGGAAGTTTTGTTTATGAAGTCTTCTGTGTTTTTGAGGTGGGAGTTGGAAATGGTACCTAGTAGGGGTTTGAGTTGTTTGGAAAGCCATTGAGATAGTTTGTATGTGTTACTATTAATATTGGAGATGATCGGACGTAGTGGATCTTGTGTTTATGTGTTTTTGGTACTCCGCAGAATTGGGATATGTTGGTCATGTAAGCTCGAAGTTGTTTATAGAGTTGTCTATGATTTTTAAGTATGGTGTTGAGTGTAGAGTTAAAAGTGGTTTGGGATGTGGTGTGAGGATTTTTTGTAAGTTTATCGTAGGTGTGGGTATTGAGTAATGTATGGCATAATTACAATATAATTGCAATAATTACAATATTGTTACCTTTGTCTGCCCTGGAGATTACTATGTCTTTATTGTTTCTTAATTTGTCCAGTGCGGTGTAAAACTATGACGGAAACTGCGGAGCGGTGTCGTTGGTAACTGCAGCGTAAAGTATACCAGTGAGGACGTCAATGTTGCAATCGGGTACCTTCTCTCTCTTTTTCCATGCATCTAAATCTTGTAGGAATCTAGGCCATGGGTCTCTGTTTTTCAAAGCCATAGTTAAACCGAATCCTAATAAGTCGGATTCATCTATAGAAAGTGTATAATTTGAAAGGTTAACAATTGTATTTTGGTTTGAGTTTTAATGCCATACGCTTTGTGCGTAAATTAATTTAAATTTGTTTTTCAATTTTTGTGCTTTACTATATGCTGTCTCTTCTTTTTCTTTATGCGCACTGTCCATCCTTTCCAGGTATTCTGCAACTGCGTACGGGTATTTAGTAAACCAGTTATTTTGAAATTGGTGATACAATCGGGTACATTTCTTAAAAGATAACTTTATTTCTTTTTCTATTGCTTGAATTTTGTTTTTCAATATCTGTCGGTAGATGTAGGGAAAAGGCTCCCACGTATTAAATTTCCAGAATGTAGGTTTCATTGTTTTAGGTGTGACCAAGTTTTTTTTACAGCATTTAATAAATAATAGTTGTTGTTTTTTAACACTAGTTGCAATAGAAAAGGAAATAAAGTTATCTTTTAAGAAATGTACCCGATTGTATCACCAATTTCAAAATAATTGGTTTACTAAATACCCGTACGCAGTTGCAGAATACCTGGAAAGGATGGACAGTGCGCATAAAGAAAAAGAAGAGACAGCATATAGTAAAGCACAAAAATAAGGATCACTTATTTTACTCTCTCTCTCTCTCTCTCTCTCTCTCTCTCTCTCTCTCTCTTCTTCTCTCTCTCTCTCCTCTCTCTCTTCTCTCTCTCTCTCTCTCCTCTCTCTCTCTCTCTCTCCCTTTGTATCTTTGGGTTTTATTTGACATTCTTGAGACTCGGTTGCCAACCTATGGCTCCTACCTACTTCATGATAACTTGATCCCTTTTAAAATTTATATTATAAAATACTTTCTTTAACCCATTTAAATGTAAAAAAAAAAAATAATACAACAAATAGTAAAATTTTCCGCTATCTCTCAAATAATAGGTTTAAAAAGTTATTTTTATGTTTGTATAAGAATTTAAAAAAAAAAAATATTTTACATAATTTAATTTATTATTATTTCTCTTCCCATTCCTTTTCCTATTCACCATTAGTAATGCATTTCAACTTTATGAATCTTTTCTCACCCAATCCAAAGAATTTGTCTTAAATTGTTGGACTTTTCTTTCAAAGAAATGTTTTTTTCTGTAGCTTCAATTATTTTATTTTTTTATTTTTTTTTTTTATGTTAAAATTTCTTTCAAAATGGTTAAAACGTTTCTGTAGCTGAACGCAACAGTTCATTACCAAGCTCACTTTTTATATCTAATGCAATTATATTAATTATATTTATTAATTAATATCTTATCCGCTAATGAAAGAAACAATAAATTTCCTTCGGGTTTACCAAAGAAAAGACTAACCAAAAAATCATTGAATAAAAACTGTTCAAAGAAAAACAGTTGAAACCTCTTTTGGTCTTGTTCCAAGTTTCACTGAGGCCGAAAATGATCTGACCAGTTGTCATTCGACATTTTAGAAAGCTTTTACTATTTATTTGTATATTTGTTTATTTGTTTATTTATTTATTTACCTACCCATCTTTTACTATTATAATTTCTAATACATTCTCAATAATATTTTAAATTTTATTATTATTATTATTATTATTATTATTATTATTATTATTATTATTATTATTATTATTATTATTATTATTATTATTATTATTATTATTATTATTATTATTATTATTATTATTATTATTATTATTATTTTCTTTCGCAAGTTTAAAGAATTGAATTTCACATGGTTGAGATGACCCTACTGAGAATTTTATCCAGATCAGCAAGAATAGAATCATAAAGATTAAAACTATGTGCAAAAGTGGGAGCAGATTTGAAATGAGTTAAAGAATGAAGTGTCGTGTTATCGTCATATAAATTCAAAGGGTTAAACGAGCAGCTGAAAAGTTTGTTAATGAAAAGAAGGGATAGAGTAAGAGAAAAGACAGAACTTGTGGAGTAGTACAAATGACAGGGAAGGAAGATGAAGTTGCGCTACCAATAACAATCACTATGGAACGATTTGAAAGAAAGGTAAACAAAAGTATGCAAAGAGAAGAAGAAAATCCAAAGAACGGAACTTTGAGAGCTGCGACTTATGCTATACCCGATCAAAGGTCTAAGAAATGATAAACGCCACCAAACAAGACCTTCTGTGAGATAGGATAGTATATCTCATTTTCCAGTATACTTCGAGCTCCGACAGTAATACTGATGATCGAAAAGAGGAAATGGGATACCACCAGATAATTCAAAAAATGAAAGGTGAGAATGGTTTCAAAGTTTCAAAGATCTTGGGCGGAATACAAGTGAGAGTTATAGAGTGATATTTGGGCGGATCGAGGATCCTTTCCTTCGGAATAAGTTCGACATTTGCTCACTTCCAAACTGAGCTAAAGTGCTAGTATTTATAGTTCCATCGTATATATAGTATAATATATATATATATATATATATATATATATATATATTATATATATATATATATATAATATATATATGTATATATAATATATTATATATATATATATATTATATATATTAAATATATATTAAATATATATATATATATATATATATATATATATATATATATATATATATATATATATATATATATATATATATATATATATAGGTATAATATATAATATATATATATATAATATAATATATATATATATATATATATATAGTATTTCGTTCCTTGCCTTCCTAAAGTTCACATATTTGAAGAGCCTATACACCCGATAAAATTTAATCATAGAAAATGCATAAGTTTCCAGAGAGGAGTGTGGGAATGATTGCTTGATTCCTCTAAGGTTGAGCTAGAGATTAACCTAGAGGAAATAGGTTAACCTTTTCAGTTGGAGACTTAGCAACAGAACCATCAGAGCGATTAAGAGAGGAAAGGCAGAATTGCAGTTAGAGATATTTTTGGCAAGTGGCGCATAACGTTTAGAACCAAGTAGTCAGCACGGGGATAATAGGCTTTTTCGAAGTATTAACTTGCGGCAGTTGTTATGCTGCCTCGGGTGGGCCATTACGGGCGCTTTTATACCTTGGTTATACGCAAATGTCGTGTCAGATGAAGTGGACACTGCACGGTGATCAGGAGTGTTTTAAGATAATTTCCTTTTACATAATATTACAGTGTTTTAATATAATTTAAGGTTATTATTAAAATTAAATTTGTCACGGAAAGAACTGTTTTTCATCGGTTCAATGAAAATCAAATAACAGAGTAAACTTCCCTCTCGAGGAGATGTTTTACGTGTCCTATTTTATAACTTGCGTACAGTAAATTTAAATTTACATGATAGTGCATCTCTTGTAATTGATGAATGTTTATTGTTCTGGAGAAAGGCAGGTATACTAATTTAAAATCGTTCGGACTGCATCAAGAAATGTAAAAAGTTAAACGAATATCATCGCGGACTAGAAAAACGCAAAAAATAGAAAGAGTGAGTGAGATATGTAGACAAAAAGAAAAAAAATTGAAGATATTGAAGATAGTCTAGATATGGTCTATATATGCAATGAAAATGCAATGAATATAATCAAAATAGAGGAAGATGGAAAGTTTTCACATATGCAGCCACAAAAAGAACGTGTTGGTTGCATGTTGGGTATAGAAAAGAAGGTAACAGTCGCAGAAGTACGGAAGGCTGAACGAGTAGCAAAGGAATTGAAAAGAATAGAAAAGCAACTTTCGACCACTACAGATTCAGGTTAGTGAAGTTATGAAATTCAATTTTAAATAATTGTAATTTTTTACCAATTTGCACTTACTGTCAACCTGATGTTTCTTACATATTATATTTCACAAAGCTATTGTCTGCATTAATATCCAGTAATCGTAATTTGAAATGTATATTTCAAAATCTGTAATCTATTATATGTTATCCTCATCAGAGGATAGCGAGAAACTCAAGACTCCTAAATAGAAACTACACCAGAAACTATGCAATCATCTAGCTATCTAGGTACGTTCGATATCGACGAATACGATGAAATAGAAAGTAATGTGTCGTTTCAGAGAAATATTGACAGCTAAACTCTCAGCATCACTAAATAAATGTGAAGTTAGCGATAGAAATGCTGTTCATATATTGACAGTTTGCATTGAGGCACCAAATTTAAATCAGAGAGAATATACCATCAAGTGCACATCCATTGAAAGGGGTAGAGAAAAGTTTTGTAAGCAAGCAACATTAAGGATTAGATATAAATTTAATGATTCAAAATTAAACTATCTTGTTATTCGCTGGGATTCTAAAATGCTCCCTGGTATTACCGGAAAAAAGATCAGTTGATCGTCTCCCAGTGATAGCAACAGCTTTCAATGTAGAAAACTTCTAGAAGTTCCAGAACTTTCA
The DNA here is from genome assembly GCA_015478945.1 of Trachelipus rathkii. Lineage (NCBI taxonomy): Eukaryota > Metazoa > Arthropoda > Malacostraca > Isopoda > Trachelipodidae > Trachelipus > Trachelipus rathkii. Next base: position 66,659 of record JABUQX010012616.1, on the reverse strand, counting down.
TCAGGAACATGTAAAGAGATATCAACAGCTGTATATGATAAACTACAGGAATGGCTACTACTGGACACTGTTCAAACTTTTTTTTTGACACAACTGCCAGTAATACAGGGAGGCTAAACAGCCCATGTTATTTTCTCGAACAAAAATTAAACCGTGATTTCATGTTTTTTACTTGTCGACACCATATTTATGAAATTGTATTGCAGGGAGTTTCCAGTAAAGTACAAATTTCACCCAATAAAGAACCAGAGATCCCTTTATTTAAAAGATTTCAAAAAACTTTGAACAATATTAATAAGGCAAAATATTTGACATGGGAGGCAGATACAGAGGTAAGAACAATATTTAAAAATGATGTAAATTAGATCTTACAGTAGGTCCAAAATAAAATTAAAGAGGATGAACCTCGTCATGATTATCTAGAATTTTTGGAACTAGCAATAATTTTTCTACGTAATGGTCAATCACGCGGAATACATTTCCGGCAACCAGGAGCATATCACTTAGGGAGATGAATGGGAAAAGCAATATATTGCACAAAAATATATATATATATATACTTAGAAAACAACTTAGACTAACAACAACAGAGGGGAAAGCACTAAAACGAATACATTGCTTTAAAATAAAATGTTATGTGAAAGCATGGTTTTCTACTACAAATGCAATTGAAGCTCTCATGAATGACATTAATTTTCTTAAAAATCTTTTTAAATACAAAAACCACGATAAATCTATTGCTGAAGATGCAATTAATAAAATTATTTTTATGGTATTTAAGTTAGGAATGTGCATCCTTTTCCATATATGGTGAAAGAATAAACGATGACATGAGAAGAAAGATGGCTCAGATATTAATAAAACAACGCATACCGTCACAAACTATTGAAACCACGGATACCGAACATCAAGTCGAAGAAAAAAGAAATAAACCGTTTATCAAAGAAGATGATTTGGGATATTTCCTAAATAAAATTCTTCCTTTAGATTTACTTAGCATCAGGTAACAGAATATATTTATCAGGTTTGGTGTTTCTCAAGAATTATTACAAATTGATCCTGTTGATTGGAAAAATCAAGAAAGTTACATGAAAGGAAGAGAAATTGATTGAACCTTCATTAAGGATGGTAAACGACGCAGCAGAAAGTGAAAAAATTAATGGAAGAATTTAACGACAAATTTACCAAAAGCGATGAACAAAAACAATTTGTTTTACAGGTAAACTAGATAACTAATAATTATAAAGTCTATCATTGTGTAATTTTGTAATACATATCTATATATTTCATATAGTTTTAGACGTTTTTAAATAAATCGAAGTTTTAAATATAATTTTTTAGTAATTTGAAACTAAATTCGTAAAGTAAATTAATCTTTCTTCTTTTAATTTAAGGTTGTGCAAGACTGTCGAAAAACATACCCGGACCATACCCGTTATTAGTCTCCAATTATATTGTAGGTGGGCAAATGCACATTCAATTACTATATTCCAAAAAATTATGAACATTTTCTGTTAAGTCTTTTTCAATATGTTAAGCATGTTAAAAATTGATATCAAAAATGTTTGCTTGGGCACGGGTTAATATTACCCGATTGATCTGAAATTTTTTGTAGATTATTTTAACATGTAATGGAACAAGCCTACCTGGTCCTACCTCTTATTCTCGAAGAAAAAATTCATCTCTTTATATAAGGACCAGTCTAATATATAATATATATTATATTATATATATATATATTATTATAATTATATAGTATATTATATATATATATATATATATATATATATATTATATATATAATATATATATATAATATATATATATTATTATTATTATATTTATATATCAGCGCGACTCCAGTAAACTTTTACGACTTTGGGCTCTCTCTCTCCCTTTCCTCATACTCTCTCTCATGGTCCAATATATATATATATATATATATATATATATATATATTATATTATTAATAATATATATAACATAATATAGTATATATTATATATATATTACTTCTTACTTCCTCTCCCAGAAAGGATTTTCATCCTGTCAGTCGCGCGAGGGTCTTCCTCCAGACATCCCTTTCCTGGACCACTCCTCTTCTCTTAAACCATCTCATTGTCTGCAGCTGGCATCTTTTCAGAGAATCCTCTACCGATTCAGTTCATCTCTTATTCGGTCTAACCATCGGTCTTCTTCCCTCCGGTTTCCACTCCCATCTTCTTTTCGGCATTCTGTCCTGCTGCATCCTCTCCAGATGCCCCCGCCATCTCAATCTTCCCACATCATTCTTCAGTATAATCTTCTTCACTCCTACAGTTTCTCTGGTTATTTCGTTCCTTATTCTGTGTCTTCTGCTTCTTCCAGTCATTGCTATCAGAGCTCTTATTTCTGCCGCTTGTATTCTACTCTCCTCTCTTCTTGTAGTAGTCCACGTTTCGGCTCCATACAGAAGCGTCGGGGTCAGTATATTTTCGTAGATTACCCTTTTAACATTCATTCCAACGTTTCCGTCCTTCATCAATGGGTACAATGCTCTCATAGCTTGTCCACATTTTTCCATTCTTCTAGTAATCTCTCCTCCACATCCTCCCTCTCTGTTAAAACATCCACCTAGATAAACGCAAGAATCCACCGCCCTCACCTCCTCCCTCCCACCATCATCCTCATGCCTTCATCGTTTCCTCCCTTTACCATTAATATCTCTGTTTTATGTACATTCATCTTCATCCCTGCCTCCTCCAACTCCTCCGCAAACAGCCTTACTACCTCCCGTATCATCACCTCCTTTTCACTCCAACATGCTAGATCGTCCGCATACGCCTTTATATCCCCATCAAAGACTCCCAATCTCTCCTTCACTTTACTTATTACCACATCTAAATATAATATGAACAATATAGGCGATAATACACTCCCTTGTTTAACTCCTGTTTTTACTTCGAACCATATATCAATTTCACTCTCCGTTCTGATGTTACAACTACATTTTTCGTACATACTCATTAATGTTTTCTTCAATCTTACACTCACTCCATAATTTTCTTCCGTGAGTCTCCATAGTACAGAGTCAAAAGCCTTTTGCAGATCAATAAACGCAACATAAAAACTCTTACCGTATTCTAACATCTTCTCCATAACTATCCTTAGTGTAAACAGGAGATCTGTCGTTCCTCTTCCTCCTCTATACCCATGTTGCTCCTTCCCCAGTCTCGGCTCCACAATCACTCTCAACTTTCTCTCTAATATTCTTTCGTAGATTTTTGCCAGGTGGTCTATCAATGCAATTCCTCTGTAGTTGTCACAGTTGCTTGGATCTCCTTTACCTTTATATATTGGTATTATTATAGATTTCCCCCATCTCTCCGGCACTTTTACCTCTTTCCAGCAAATGTTCAACAGGTTATGAACTCTCTCCTTTTATTCCTCTCCTCCCTCCATCACCAACTCAACCGCCACTCCATCTTCTCCAGGCACTTTGCCCCCTTTCATCTTTTTTATAGCCTGCTCATTTTCTTCCATTGTAATCTCCTCCTCCTCCTCTCTCTCCTCCTCCGCTTCTCCCTTGTCCGCCACAACTTCCTCTTGTGCTACGTATTCCACGTTCAACAAGTCTTCATAGTGTTCCGTCCACCTTTCATTTCTTTCTTCCGGTTTTACCAGAATCTCTCCATTTCTATCCTTTATGTTTCTGATTCTATTCTTCGGTTTCCTATTTGCTTTCGCCTCTTAAAACAGCTTTTTCTTCCCCTCATTTACATCTCTCGCTAATTCTGCCGCTATCTTCTCCGCCTCCTCCTTCTTCACCCTCTTCAAGATTCTTTCTGCTTCGTTTCTTGTTTGTACATACTCTTTTCTCGCTTCTCCCGTTCTTCTCTTCAGCCATTTTCCCATCTTCTCTGTTTTCTTTCTGATTGCATCTTTCACTTCTTCGTTCCATCATGATTGTCTCTTTTTTGTTCTTCCTACCCACCTTTTACCAAGCGTTTTCTCTGCAACTTCTTTTATTACATCCTGCAACTTCTCATCCTCCACTCCGCTTCTCAAGGTCTCTTGCATTTTATGTTTGTACTTTTCTCTCTCCTCTTGCTCACCCAGCCTTTCTACTTTGATCCCTGTTCTTTTTTGTTCCTTAACAGTTCTTTCGCCACTCATCTTCATATCTGCCACCACCAATCTATGATCTGCATCCAACGACACTCCTGGTATCACCTTTACATTTCTTATCATTCTTTTATCTGATACTATCATATAATCTATTGATTTTTTATCAAATTGCTAGGTTATTTGGTTCCACCTATATCTCGTATAGATGTGCGACTCCCGATGTCTATAATAATTGTTCATAATCTCAATCATTCCATACAGTAATCTAACTCCCTTTCCAGATTCTACGTCTCTTCTCCCCACAGTCCCAATACTCTCTCCACTTCTCCTCTTCTCTTCTCCTATCAGCACTCTTTCTCCTTCTTCCCCCATCCCCACCTCCTCCTCCATTCTCTCCATAAATCTATTTTTTTCTTCTTCCGAATGTCCTTGCTGTGGTGCGTATACTTGAAATATATTTCTTCTGCCCGATTTTCAACACACACATCATTCATTATTCTCTCGTTTATATTTTTCAACCCTCTAATATATGTGATAAATCCGCCCTTCTATCATATCAAAACACTGTGTGTCCGTTTCCTTACTCACTCCGCGTGTACAAATCAAAATATAACCTTCTCCCAGCTCTTTACCCTCCTCAGAACCGTTCATCCTCATCTCCGCTATCCCCAACAAATCTATCCTCCTATCCTTCATGATGTCCACTATCTCCTCCTCCTTCTCTTCATAGGTGCCTACATTTATCGTAGCGCACTTATAATTTTTAAATGTGTTTTCCTGTTTCATAGTCCCAATATCTCGCCTGTGGGTGGTCGTCTAAATTTCGTCTGGCTTCCGAGGCTTGCGCTTGACAGTATTCTAGCAATTATTTCGGCAGTGCTTGGCTAGGCCTATTCCTACAGTAGCCATAGCCTTTAAGCGAGTACATCTATGAGATCGTTGCATTGGCTGTGCACGACATGGAACGCGAGTTGGACTTTGGCCCAATATACTAATATAATATAATTATATATATATATTATATATAATATATATATATATATATATATATATATATATATATATGTTTCAAAAAATTTAAAATAGTCATACACCCTAATATTATACATAAGGATCGCTAAATAAAAAGATGCAGAAAGGCAACAAATATAAAAAATTTGATAGGCTAAATTCTCACTTGCACAATCTCCGCTTTCCGAATTGAGCACGAACAGTCACCTTTTTTAATGGATTAAAAATAGAATTTTTATATAGCGATTATTCTTACACTTTTTTTGTTTCAATTTTCAGAATCTTATATATTTATTATGTTATTAGTTTTTCATTTTTTGACAATTTTTTTCAAAAGAATTTTATCGTACATTATGAACATTTGTTATAAGTAACAACAACTGCTTTTAATCATACTGTAAATATAATGATTGTTTTGAAAGGTTTTCGCTTAAAAGTAGAGGAAAATTTTTCAAGACTTGTGGAAGTTGCAAAGTTGCAACATAACTTCGGCTTTCTCTTAATGAAGAAATAAGTATGTCCAGTAGCTTGGGTCTATATTCTAATTTCAAAGACCGTAAGGTAAAGTAGTTGTTGCTAACTGAAATGGAAATCCATTCAAAATTTCAGAAAGATCGGATAAATATCCGCTTGCAGATTTGCATTTAAAGAGTGTCCCTGTATAGAATGTTAATTTCGCTTGACTCAGTTTCTGTAATCAACACACATCCTAGTTTTTCATTACATTAAGTATGTATTATTAATCATATTTTATTTCTAAAGTAGAATAAAGCTTAAGGGATTGTAATAATAAGTTTTTAAATGCATATTTAATGCAACACATGAAATACATATTTTTTTACTACCAATTTCCTTGTATTTTTTGCCAAAATGCAAACAAACGTTATTTGAAAGGTTTGCCTACCTATTCATACATATCATCATATGACTGATGATAATGTCCTTTTGACATAAATGGTTGACGCATGTTTCTGCTTGGTATTTAGTAAGGATTTGATTTGAAGCCTCCGTTACTAGTTTTATACTTCTTTCAAGTGTCTGGAATAAGTGTCGTGTGGTTGGTGGTTCTTCAACGTCATTCATTGGCAGTAAGGTTGATAAATTCATGCCAGTGCTTGGCATTCCTATTCAACTGGGAAATTCTCCTCACAAGTTTCTGATCAACTTCCATTCTGCAATCGTAAGCGCAAAAATATTAAAGTTCTATAATAATATTTTAATGCAAAAGCTTATTTAAAAAGTTAATTGTGAACGTTACATTAATTATTATTTGTAATTTATTATGTTTTTATGGTATACTTATATTAAGTGATTAGAAGTTTACCTTTGCCTAATATGGAGTATATAATCTTGAAGACCAAGATTACTAATAAGTTTTCATCATCTTCAGCCATTGCATATATGAAGTTTTCACGTAGAATACAGAAAGCATCACCTAGGATGTTCTTCTTTGCAATGGCTTTCACATCACTGTATGTGAGAAGATTCAGTCTCGTGAAGGCAGAGAAGAGGAAACAAGGATCATCATGCAGTTTGGAGGATGCATTTATTTCGAACCACGCAGGAGCATAAACCTGAACAACAAATTGAACCAACGTTTTCAAACACAAGTTTGGTTCTTTGTTCCTTGTGTTCAAATAGATAAGTCGAATGGCAAGAGTTAACCACCTAGCATGATTCAGTGGACCAATTTTATAACCAACCCATCTCTAATCCACTTTACAGGACCTAATCCCCTTGCAATACTCATTCAAAAGCCTTTGATCGTGACTAAGGTCTTTTAGCACTTTCTCTGGCATGTATCCATCAATTATTGGAGTTTTCACAGCTTCAAACGTTATCTAAGGGATATCCTAGAGATTTTCTGCACATCTTTGTCCAATTGATCCACTAAAACTTTTCAGCCCAGTTGTAACTTTGTACATTTTTCGGAAAATAGCTCTTAATGATAGTTCTTTCTGATGTAGTTCACATCGAATAAAATGCAGTTACCTTCCCAATAATTCTTCTAGTTTAACAACTAAACCACTCTTATGACCGGTATTAATTGCGGTATTATCAAGAAGGATAGCTTGGATACTGTCAATGCTATCATATTCCTAAAGAACATCGAGTGTCTCTCGAGCAAGTACATCACCGGTGGTGCCAATAGTGGGGACTGTTCTATGGGTCAAGTAGGTGCCAGAAGAAATTTCCATCTTCACTAGCAAAGGCGATATGATGTTCTGATTCGACACTTTTTTTAAAGCAGGCGAAAATTCATCTTTACTTTAATCTATATTTTTATATGTTAGAGTGTGGTGGTTGACTTTACCATCCACACCAATAGAAATGAACTTCTTATTTTTTTCCGATTGCCCACCTTCACTAACAACTTTTACTTGTTACTTATTTATCAGCTTTGGCCCTGTTTAATTTGCTCTTGTCAATCACAATTTCATTGATGTCAATATCAGGTTTTAGTAGGTGTTTGATATTATGTAACAAAGCATTCGCAAGAGCTGCGCCTAGTATTGAAGAGCATTCTCCTCGAACAAGTTTCATTATATATCTGGGGAACTTCTTTAAATTGTAGACTCTTGACATTATCTTTCTCGGCTGCAATTCATGTTCTCCCTGAATTAAAATGAAACACATATCCTTGTAGTTTGTAATATAAATATTATTTTGGTCATATATATTGATTTATTAGTAACTGTATATAACATAAGATGAAAGTAAATATTACGAAATCAACTGACCTCGCATTTTGATCCTTCAATATGTTCAGGTGACTCAGCAATCATGGAAGATCCTGGTAGTTGCTCAACCTGTTCTTGAGTAGGTTCTTGTCCCTGCTTATGTTTAGTCCTTCTTTTACGTTTGACAGCGGCTATATCCACTGAAGACAGCTGATATATTCCCTTGAGTCCTATTTTAGATCTCTGATCCTGCAAGTATGCTCTGTCTTCACGTGGTACCTTTGCACCTCGAGGGCAAACAAGTATTGTATGTTCTTGAACACAGTGGTCAATCGTACAGAGTACGCGTGAATCACTGCAAGGTACGGTATCCAAGGAACAGTAACATGCGGAAATATCGAAAAGTCTATTCAATTTTGCATCTAGATTGTTTTTGGCACTTGTTTTTCAATGCTTGCGATTAATATCTTTCATAAGAATAATATGGTCTTTTATTTTTTTATCTATGGATTTATCAGTAATCACAGGTAGTCTTGGATTCACTGTAGACCAAAGATATTTTATATCATTTTTGCTTTGCTGAACCGTCACTGATTTATCACAGCTAGGGTTCACATGAGTAAGGTGATAGTAATATTGAATAATCTGCCTATAAGTTCATGGTTCAGTCATTATTAATTCACATGGACCACCACCATACTTTTCCTTAACTGGGTTTCTGGTTAGAAGTCTAGGATGAATTTTTGGCATTTTTATTTTAATATAAATGAACAAATTCTCAGCAATTTATTGATATAAAAAACAAATGTGATTTGAACAAACGTAAAGCCTAATATATATATATATATATATATATATATATATTATATATATATATATATATATATATATATACATATATATAATATATATATATATATATTATATATATATATATATATAAAATATATTAAATATATATATATATATATATATATATATATATATATATATATATATATATATATATATATATATATATATAATATATATATATATATATATATTTACTAAAAATTAAGAGAGCTCATCACGTGACTTCTTTACGTCACTTCCTCACGTCACGTCACTTATTACTTATTATTATTTAATTATTTTCTAATAATAATAATAATAATAATAAATTTTAACATAAATTTAACACAAAAAGTTCATGAAAATTTCGGGGCGGAAGGGTAAGGGTTCTAACCCCAAACAAGCCCCTCCACCCCACTTCCATGTAAATAATATATATAATATATATATAATATATATATTTGTATATATATATATATATAGTATATACATATATATATATATATATTATATATTAAAAAAAGTTCACACCTCACGGGCAAAGCCCTATTCTAGGAAGGGAACTTCTCTAGGTAATTTCTACCTAGGATCCGGACTAGGGATCGAATCCGGGCCCTTGCCATGCAACTCTTTTTCGCTTCTACGATTGAGCCAAGGTATATATATATAATATATATATATATATATATATATATATATATATATATATATATTTATATATATATATATAATATATATATATATATATATATATATATATATATATATATACGTTTGGAGTATATTTATTGTATAGGAATATTTTGAATTAATTAACGAGATAAAATTTATTTTTTACATTTTAAACATTAAATTCTCGATTCATGTTAAAATAATTCAAATGAAGAAAAAACTAAGAGTGGAAAATTTGCAATTTTAATTTCTGATAATAATAATAATAATAATAATAATAATAATAATAATAATAATAATAATAATAATAATAATAATAATAATAATAATAATAATAATAATAATAATAATAATAATAATAATAATAATAATAATAAGAATAATAATAAAAATAATAATAATAATAATAATAATAATAATCATAATAATAATAATAATAATAATAATAATAATTAATAATAAAATAATAATAATAATAATAATAATAATAATAATAATAATAATAATAATAATAATAATAATAATAATAATAATAATAATGAAAAGTCTCTTTATTTATTTATTTTTTATTTAAAATAAATATAAATTTCTTAAAATTTATTGTTCCTTAATTAACCTTTGGCACTTGTATAATCTATTAGGCACTTATAAATGGCATTTGCCTTTTTTCCAACTTTTTAAATTATATTTTTGAATGTATGGTGTAAAAAAAAAAAAATAAAAAAAAAAAAATCATCGTATCTACAAACATCAAAACATGCTTAACTTTGTATTTATCGTCGTAGTAAAAAGGAACAAATAATAAAAAAAAAAAAAAAAAAAAATGATCATTAATCTCAAATTAAGGGAAGACTTTTTTTTTTATTTTTTTTTTTTTTACAGATTTCTTGAGTCTCTTCTCTTCTATGTGACGAAACAGTATTCTGATATTTATAATTTACTCTAGGGGAGAAATCGCATCTCTTTTTCCCTTGCTATTTGAATTTATTCAGAGAAAGCAGCGTGGGTTTTATAATACGATAACTTACATTAAAAGAAGGTTAGAAAGTTGAGGATAAGGTGTAAAATCATCTTAACAATCATGCAAAATAGATTTTAATGTTTCGTTTATTCAGGTTATGAATATTGTACTAATATATTGTGTAGCAAATTACTATTTTGTGTAGTTCTCACCCCCTCCACTATTTCTTTGAAGAATTTGTAAATAATTCCTATATGCTATCAATAACTCTATTTACAAATTTTAAAATGCATGCTGCTTGCTAATGGATGTGCAAAAGAAAACCTGTAAGACATAGAAGAAGAAGTGAAGAAGAAAGGAGACTGTTTTATGTCAGTCAGTGATCGCATCCTAGTGGGGTTTTTGGATCTCCAATTACTTAAAACAAATGACATGCGAAAGGTAAGTTTGTTTGAAGTCTGTAGGAGGGGAATAATTTATGAGCTTTTGTCAAATAATTTAAGTCTTAAGCAATTGTTATATTTCCCATTCAGATGATAATTTTTTGAAAGTGAAAAATTATTTGCATTTTTAAAAAAAAAAAGAGGAATATAAATGTTGCTAAATTATAAATATTTTACAAGTACATAAATATGAACAAACAAAGAAACAAACAAAACGCAGAGTGCTGAAAATACTTTGAAGTAGATGTAAAATTCTTGTAAAGCATAAATCAGCAAAAATTCCATTTTCAAGAGAATAACATTTCTCTTTCATAATGAAATTCAAATAATTTCATTAATCAAAGAAAATAAAAGAAAAATTCCTGTAACATTTATCTTCTCTAACAAATTACAGTCACTAAAATGAATCAGACACTTTGCTCCACTCAATTCAATTTAATTATTTAAAAGAAGTGAAAATCTCCATAAAAGACACACTTATATACATTTTATATATATATATAATATATATATATATATATATATATATATATATATATATATATATATATATATAATATAAGGATATTTAGTAGTACAGTATATAATTTATAAATACTGAACTACTATGATCTCCATAAAAGACACTTTACTATATATTATATATATCATACTATATATATATATATATAATTATATATATATATATAGAAAAAAGATATATATATATATATATATATATATATATATATATATATATATATATATATATATATATATATATATATATATATGTTGAAATCTCCACAAAAAGACGTATATATATATATATATATATATATTATATAAGTATATATTTTTAATAAAAAAATTTATACAAATAGAATTATATATTTATTATTTTTATATTATATATATATATATAATATATATATATATATATTATATTATTCACTGTGAACTGCTAACACGCAGTAAATAGTTACAATAGTAAAACCCCTAATAAATGTAAATTACTTTAGTATAAAAATTTTATTAAAAACTGTTTAAAATTAACATAATGGGAAACCTAACATATATAGAGAGGCCTTTCAGTCCATGCGGACCTTATTCAATCTATCTCCGTGCGCAGTAGAGCGATCCTGAGCGTTTATCTTCCGTCTGTGTTTGATCCTGGTTGGTTGTCTTCCTCTAAACTCTTCAGAATGATTTTCCACTTTTTTTCTGTGAGCAATATGTTGTTGAGAACGGAGTCAATTTTTATTTCACCTTCAATGATGTTCATGTGTTGCTGTTTTGTGTTAAAAATTAGCATGCTTTCACATAATTTCCTTTGGAATGAGTTTTCACATTTTTTGATAATCTGATGGTTTTTTGTGTCAATGAGATGTTGGCAAGTATTCCTGTGTTTGACCAGGGCTGAGTTGATATTGCCTTTTTGCAGATCGTAGTCGTGCTGAGAGATCCTCCTCTTTACGTCTATCGACTCTCTCAGCACGACTACGATCTGCAAAAAGGCAATATCAACTCAGCCCTGGTCAAACACAGGAATACTTGCCAACATCTCATTGACACAAAAAACCATCAGATTATCAAAAAATGTGAAAACTCATTCCAAAGGAAATTATGTGAAAGCATGCTAATTTTTAACACAAAACAGCAACACATGAACATCATTGAAGGTGAAATAAAAATTGACTCCGTTCTCAACAACATATTGCTCACAGAAAAAAAGTGGAAAATCATTCTGAAGAGTTTAGAGGAAGACAACCAACCAGGATCAAACACAGACGGAAGATAAACGCTCAGGATCGGAGATAGATTGAATAAGGTCCGCATGGACTGAAAGGCCTCTCTATATATGTTAGGTTTCCCATTATGTTAATTTTAAACAGTTTTTAATAAAATTTTTATACTAAAGTAATTTACATTTATTAGGGGTTTTACTATTGTATATATATATATATATATATATATATATATATTATATTACTATATAATATATAATATAATATTATATTATATAGTATATATATATATATTATAATATATATTGTATACTATATTTATATATATTAAGTATAATTTATATATATATATATTTAAAATAATATAAATGATATATTTTATAATTTTATATATATATATATATATATATATATATATATATATATATATATATATATAGGTTTGGAAAGCGACCCTGTATATGGTTTTATTCTAATAATAGAGGGTCATTTAATAATAATAGAGTTCAGTTGCCTGTGGAAGGGAATCACCAACTCATCTGTTTAATTAATTGTTTCATCCCACATATTAGTGTGAAACGAATATGCATCTCTCGCTACCCTCCAATTATACTGAATGGTGATTTTGTGTAATAATAATAATAATAATAATAATAATAATAATAATAATAATAATATAATAATAATAATAATAATAATAATAATAATAATAATAATAATAATAATAATAATAATAATAATAATAATAATAATAATAATTTATATGAACACTTCAAACGATTTATGTCAATGTAATAGCCTAGTAACTAAACCCTTGAATATATATATATATATATATATATATTATTATATATATATATATTATATATATATATATATATATACTATATATATATAGGATATATAGAGAGAGAAGAAGAAGAGAGAGAGAGGAGAGAGAGAGAGAGAGAGAGAGAGAGAAGCGAGAGGAGAGAGAGAAGAGAGAGAGAGAGAGAGAGAGAGAGAGAGAGAGAGAAGAGAGAGAGAGAGAGAGAGAGAGAGAGAGAGAGAGAGAGAGAGAGAGAGAGAGAGAGAGAGAGAGAGAGAGAGAGAGAGAGAGAGAGAGAGAGAGCAGTTTGGTTGGAATATGCATTTATTTGAAGTCTTAATATTAACACAATTACCATCGCTCTCAGCGACAATACATGCCACGAAAACATTTATGAGATAAATTTAATGACTGGCAATTGATTAAAGGTTGTTTTTTTTTAATAATTTTATTAATTTGAAACTTGAGAAATACTTAAAATGATTTGTGTTTATCTCTATAGTTGCAACTATGAAGCATACTTAATTTGCGTTTTGTAGAATTTGCCAAAATTGTTAATTTGTAAAATGTATCTATGGAAAAAGGAATCAACAATTATTATTGTAATTAAAAATAAATAATTACACTTAGGGAACTAATTATAATAGTTATTGAGGTTTCTTACTGAAATTTATTTGTCATTCAAAGAATAATTGCATCATAACATAAAAGACAGTTGCATAAAAATAAATTTAATTTTCCTTTTTTTTTAAAATACTATATAGAAGAAACAAACATCACCGAAGTAAATTATTCATATAAGTTCCTTATTGCTAAAGCCAATTGCGAACATTCATTACAGGAAGGTGCTTGGTGAAGGATTTTCTCTGAATTCGCTCTCCTCATTGGGATTTTCTGTGACACATTTTTGTTGAT
>JABUQX010012616.1:37500-42500 GCA_015478945.1 Trachelipus rathkii | reverse complement strand
ATGTTGGATGAAAGGTTTTCAGGTGATGCAGTGTAGTAGGAAAGTTGTGAAAGGTAGGAGGGTGGCTGGTGCAGTTAAATCTTTTGTGAATGCAAATAGACTAATTCTTGAGTGCGCTAGAGTTAAGAATGATGTATGTTGTTACCGATGTTAATGTATAGTAGTGAAACTATGGTGCGGAATAAGAGGTATATATCGAAGGTGAAGTCTGTTGAGAAGGATAATCTTAGGGGAGTGCTAGATGTGTGAAGAATTTATAAAATGAGGAATGAACGTGTTAAGGAGTTTTGTGGTGTGAAGAAAGGTTCGCGAATGAGAAAATAAATGAGAGTGTTTTAAGATAGTTTGGGTATATGAAAAGGATGGATAATAGTCGGTTGGTTAAGTTGATATATCTCATTATGGCCTAAAGCTTCACAACCTACGTTGGTGTCACAAAATGAAACAGACTCTCCCGAGGTGTGACGCACTTAATCTGGCAACCCAGTTGATACTTTTATAGTGGACATATTCGAATCACATAAACGGCTCACCAGGTCTGACCCCACGTGCAAACCATTGCTTTTTGTCAAATACTTCCATCATGTGAGTCTTTCATTCACAACGCACTCCATTCGTCCAAAGTGTGTGCACAAAGCCCAAATCTGGTCCCTTTCGGATCGTACTTTCAAACCGTTGTATCTTCTAATCCGTGCGTTTATAGGTTTATAGGCATAGAATAATTTTTGCTACATTTCGTTTGTCAGCCTATTATTGAATCGCCGTATATATTATATATCATTATATATATATATATATATAATATATATATAGTTATATATATATATATTATATATATATATATATATATATAATATATATATTTATAATTAATATTATATATATATATATATATATATATATATATATATATATGTCGGCAATAGATTTGTTCCTTGGGAACCTAGTCTTAATAATAAACAGGAAGACGAACAAAAATGGAGAAAGCATTCTTTATTCATAAACTCTGGACGTTTCGGGTATTACTCGACCCATCTTCAGCAAAAAATTTACTCTAAAAATAATTAAAATTTACAATTAAAATTAAAAGATGAAAAATCTATATAACAATATTAATATTAATACACTATGAATAAAGTTACATTAAAAATTGGGAAACAAATCACATAAATGAAAATGAAAACAAAATCACAAATTGACATAAAATGGAGAAAAAACTTAAACAAACGCACCTGACAGAATCTAAGTAAATTTTGTAGTGTACTGAGTTACGAAATTTTAATATTGGAAAATTACAGAATGCATATATATAAATATAGTTAGTTGGTTAAAACAGAATAATTATTGTTTGAAACAGTATGTTAAATTTATAGTGTTAAAATACAAGTTGATGAACAATAAACTAAAAAAAACAATAAATAATAATAATAATAATAATAATAATAATAATAATAATAATTATTATTATTTTTTTTTTATGTTTCTAAATAGTTATTTCTGTACAATTTAATTTTCTTAAAATAATCTTTGAAAACAATTTGCATGAGAAGAAGAAGATATATTTATTTACATTTCCCGACGCGTTTTCCGTCCTCTAACTTGAGCCATCTTCAGAGGATTCATTCTTGTGAGCGAATGAGTCTTTAAATTTAATATATAAAATTAAATCAAATGATATTTAGTCTAACAGATAATACATTAAATTTTATTTTAATGTCTGGTCTGCGTGTTTTTGATGTAGAAGGCCTCCGCAATTTTAAGTTTTTTCTGGACTTCACATGATCCGTATAATATTGGTGAAGTTGTTTAGAAATATGCTAATAGTTAGTTGATTGACCATGTGCCGTGTGGAAATGTTCAAAGATTTTGCTGGGTGTAGCGATGTTGATATGCCCTGTCCGACAATCGATCGTCGTGTACCAATATATGTCGACGTACAGTCTGACTCCGGGAGTTTAATTGGGGGTAACACACGTGATGGTTGTCGGTCAAAGCATTTCTTGTGCTAAAGGAAGATGACAGTTGTTTTGGATTTATGGTATAGTCTGACTAACTTTAATTTTTGAGGTGTCTTTAGTTTTGAGGTGAGAGTTCAAAATATTACGAGGCACTTCTCTTCTTTATTGAAGTCTATAGCATTAAGAAGTTTTGAAGAAGAAATTTATCGAATTTTCCTGATTATTTTTACTTTCTTTATTAAATAATTTTGTAATGGTTTTATTAATTAAATTTTCAACAGAATATTGTGGATGATCACAGTTAATTAAATTTTACTTAATGCGGCAAATTTCTTCATCAAAAGTTTTCCAAGTTGAACATAGGTTGTATGCTCTGTAAACTAAAGTTTTTACGATAGATTCTTTGTAAATAGTCGGTGAATAGGATCCATAGTTCATATACAGACCATTATCAGTGGGTTTGACATGAATGCCTGTAGATATTGAGCCGTCAGAATTAATATTGATTTTAATGTCTAAAAAACAGATAGCATTATTAACCTAAGTTTCGTATGTAAATTTTAAGCATGACAACTCTTGAATTCTATTGATGAACTGATGTATATGATCTATGTTCCTAAAGATAGTGAGGGTGTCGTCGACATATCTTATGTAAAATACGGGGTTAAAGTTGTTTGTTTCACGAAGGATTTTGTTTTCCAGATTGGACATATAGAAGAAGTCTGCAAATGTAGGTCCAAGTGGTGAGCCCATCGACACTCCATCAGTTTGTAGATATATGTTTTCTTTAAATTTAAACGGTGTTTGGGTACAACAAATTAATAAAAGGTTCCTCATATGTTGTTCTGATATTTCTGGTGGGGGTAGGTTATTTGAGTGATATACTTCGTTAATTATTATGTCAATCGTTTCAAGAACTGGTACATTTGTGAACAAAGACTCTACATCAAGAGAGGCAAATATATTAGTGTCTTCAAGTTTTAAGTTTGATAATTTGCATAACGTTTCATTATTTGATTTAACTATGAAAGAGTTATTAAGATATGGTCGGATAATGCTGTTCAGATATTGGGCAATTTCATGTGTAACCGTTCCGCACATAGATATTACAGGTCTCAAAGGTGAATTTTCTGAGTTTTTGTGTATTTTAGGCAATCCATATATATGTCCTAAATTATAAAATCCAGTTCTTTTAATTTTGTCAGAAATTCTTTTGTTTTTTATTTCATAAGCGATTCTGTTAATGTTATTTTTAGTTGTATTGTTAGTTTTATCAGAAGTTATTTTAAATTTGGTTGTATCATTAAGCGTAGTTTGAAGTTTCTTTTCATAATCAGATTTGTTCATTATAACTACTCCACCACCTTTATCTGGGCGTTTGATAACTATGTCATTATTATTTTTAAGGCTAGAAATTGCTGTCTTATCATCTTTGGTGAGGTTATCATAATTGTGGTCTTTAAGAAACGAAAAAGAAAATGTTTTAAGTTTAGCTTTAAGATGATCATAATTGTTAACTGTAATAGTCTTAAAAAATTGATCTTTTTGTACAATGTCATTGAATAGTTTCTCGACTTCGATAGATTTCTCCAATTTACTACACTTTGTTTTCAGTCCAAAATTGAGACCATTGTTAAGAATGGATGTTTCATTTGTGTTTAGTTCATAATTTGATAAGTTAATAAGTTATTACCCAAACACCGTTTAAATAAAAACTCATTACCATAGAGTTTCTGTAATTTCTAGATGTGTTTGAATCTGATATCCTTATTGAGATCAGAAAGTTATCTAGTGAGGAACATTATTAGAGAGTAAAAATAAAAATTTCCAGTTGATTTCTTGAGATCAATTAGACAACGTCCTGTTTCAATTTTTAGATTATAATTTTTCATTTCTAGTTCTTTAATTTCATTTAAAAGTAGTTTGAGTTTGAAATCTTTTGTTAGTTTACTATTCTGAAGTTCTCTATTATAAAGTCTTATATTGAGAAAGTTTGGAAACAGCTGATTAACTTTGCAATAATTTAGGAATTCAATATCAGCCTTTGATTTTATAAAAGTTTTTGATTTTATTTCCAAGTTTCTAAAAAACATTTCCGGGTCATGAGGCAAACTGAATAAGTCTCTGAAAACAATTTGCATGAGAAGAAGAAGATATATGAATATTTCGTCGGGAGGAAACTAAAAAAATTTATGCCTAATAATGTGGTAGAGGGTTTTCTATATACTGAAGTTGAAAAGGAATTAAATATATTCTTTGCTTGGAGACATCGATGAAAGGGTAGTACATTATTTGATTCTCCTTCCATAGTGAAAACAATATTTGGATGTTTAGTGTTGAGATAGTTTAAAAATAATGAGGCTTGACTATGATTTTTAAAAACTAAAAAATAGTCATCTACATACCTCTTATATGGTACCGGACAATAATAAAATTAAACATTAAAAAAAAAAATAATAATAATAATAATAAAAAAAAAAAAAAAAAAAAAAAAAAAAAAAATAAAAAAAATAATAATAATAATAAATAATAATATAATAATAATATAATAATAAAAAAAAAAAATAATAATAATAATAATAACTAATCCTTATGATTACAATGATTAAATACAATGACAGTAACAATATTAATGTAAAAAAAGTTGGATAGAGGATTGGTCTTTATTTAATTCAGGTTTCAAATGATAAATATATAAACTTTCCAGGATCTTTCTATCAAGAGAGTCACTTGCTGAGGCAAGGATTTCAAAACTGTCTCGTGAAATTGAGTGGCCATTTTCCAAGCTATGAGATCGGATAGACGAATGTTCTGGCGTGGTCAATGGCAAATTAGTTCTATATGATAAACCCAAATGCTTTGAAACCCTCAAATGAAGTTGTAGACCTGTTTGGCCTACGTAACGGACATTGCAATCCGTACACTTATACATGTAAACTATAGAGGATCTCAATCTGTGGGGGATAATATCTTTAAGCCTGAAAAAGTTAGAAATTTTCATACTATTAGTAGGGATAAAAATAAATTCAGTTGATGGAAATG
>JABUQX010012616.1:22500-25000 GCA_015478945.1 Trachelipus rathkii | reverse complement strand
TATTATTAATTTATTATTATCTATTATTATCTATTATTATTATTATTATTATTATTTTGATTACGATTTTCTTTTTTTTACTATTATTATTATTAATCAGTATATTATTAATATCATAATAATATTACAAACTTTGTGTGCAGTGTGATATTTTCACTAAAATATTATTCATTTTTTTATGTTATTATTAGTTTATTGTTGTTAACCTTAGATACTTAACACTATTATAAATACCTTTAGCGATTTATGCTATTCTCATCTACTATATATATATATATATATATATATATATATATAATAATATATATATTATTATATATAATATATATTATATATATATATATATATATATAATATATAATATATATTATATATTATATACATATAATATATAATTATTCTGTTTTAACCAACTAACTATATTTACATATTATGTAATTTTCCAATATTAAAATTTCCTAACTCAGTACACTACAAAATTTACTTAGATTCTGTCAGGTGCGTTTGTTTAAGTTTTTTCTCCATTTTATGTCAATTTGTGATTTTGTTTTCATTTTCATTTATGTGATTTGTTTCCCAATTTTTAATGTAACTTTATTCATAGTGTATTAATATTAATATTGTTATATAGATTTTTCATCTTTTAATTTTAATTGTAAATTTTAATTATTTTTAGAGTAAATTTTTTGCTGAAGATGGGTCGAGTAATACCCGAAACGTCCAGAGTTTATGAATAAAGAATGCTTTCTCCATTTTTGTTCGTCTTCCTGTTTATTATTAAGACTAGGTTCCCAAGGAACAAATCTATTGCTCATATATATATAATATAGTATATATAATATATATATTATATAATATATATAATTTATATATATTATATATATATATATATATATATATATATATATATATATATATATATATATATATATATATATTATATATATATATATATATAATATATATATATATATATATATATATATATATATATAATATATATATATATATATATATATATATATATATATATATATATATATAATATATATATATATATATATATATATATTATATATATATATATATATTATATATATATATATATCACTATATAATATATAAATATATTATATATATATATATTATATATAAATATATTAATATATTATATATATATAATATATAATAATATATATAAATATATATATATATATAATTTTTATATATATATATATTATATTATATATATATAATATATATACTTATTATATATATATATATTATACAATATATATTATATAATATATATATAATAAATACTATTATATATATATATCTATAGTATATATAATATATTATATATTATATATATATATTATATATATATATATATATATATACAGTGCTTATAGTGATTTTTTTGTTTCTTTTCCCCAAATACATAAAAGTTAGACCTACTTTACATATAGAAAGTGATTTACAGAAAAAGGTTTGCGAACATTAGTTATTTTTTGGAATATAAAATATATTGATTTTAATTTTTAATTATATATGTTTATTTTTACATGTTATTATATTATTCTTTTTATGAAATATAATGTTTTTTTTAATGTTATTTGTAATACTTGTTATATTATGTATAAATATTTCTGATCTTTTGTGCATTTAAAAATTTCCAGAATGGTTTGTATATAGTAGAGCATAAGGTTTAATAAAATATCTATCAATCAACCAAGAACTGGGTTTTTCATTCCCTACAGTAAAGAGATAACTTTTAAAAGGGTTATAAAAGATATATGTTGCTTGTTGACTAACCGCGAATAGCCCAGCTTAGATGAAATAAGGCTAGTACCTGTTCTTCTTAGGTTCAACAAAGTAAAAAGGGGTTGTTATGTCAAACAACAAAAAGAACTACAACTCGTGGAGTAAGAAGAAAAAGAAATAACTCCCAGTACTCCTGCCACTTCATATTGATGACCCAGAAGTTGAACACCCTCTCCAGTATTTGTTCCTCTCTCTCAAGCAGAAGACCCTCTACAAAGAGAATTCAAGCAGAAGAACACTCTCTCAATAAGATGCCTTCTGAAGTCTAAGAACCGTACAAGAAGGAGTTCGTCGGAGAAAAAGGGAGATTCAAGAACAGAATGCAGGCGAACTACTACTACTCCATAGCTGGTCTCTCTGGGAAAGGAAGCTGACAACAAACCGTTATCAGTTCCAAGCAGAAGACCATATCAAAGAAAATAAATCCTGCACCATGCAAATCAGTAAAGACGCGAACACCAGTCCACATCTCTTAATCAGGCCTAAGCCAAACTCAGCTTCTCAACCTGGCACTCACTTCTTCTCGTTGTCCTGTAACATCACCAATCTCCTCATACACATACGCACTACTCTTGCACAGCCCAGCTAGATCAGAAATGGTGGTACAATGGACTACCCCAGTTCGCCGGCACGGCTTTACATCATCAGGCTTCACCAAGCCCTCACGTTTAAA
>JABUQX010012616.1:5000-17500 GCA_015478945.1 Trachelipus rathkii | reverse complement strand
TTTTCCCCTTACGTATGCATCTTTTAGTATTCCTTTTTTCTTCCTTATACATTTCCAAACATCTTTCATTTGAGACCTCATCATTGGCTTTTAGTACATTTACCGCTCTTTTTTTCACTTTCAACCGCTTGCATGACCTCTTCATTCCACCACTCACTAATAACATTCTTACTTCGTACTTTAGCACATCCTTATATTTCTTTTGCACTACTAATAACCGCTTCCTTCATTTGCTTCCAGATTTGTTCAGGTTCAACTTGTTCACATTTAACTGATTTATTTGCAACTGCTATTAAATGCTTATCCTTATTACCTTGTTCACTTAACTTCTCACACTTAATTCTACCCACTTCCTTCCTTATCACATTCCTCTCCATCCAAGCCCCCACTAACTTAATTTTATAACATGAAACAACATAATGATCTGATAATCCCATTCCTAACCCCCTCACTGACGTAACACCCAACACATACTTCAACATCTCCTTTTTCACCAACACAAAATCAATCATACTTTTCACTTCGATACCATCTCTACCTAAACCAACTCTAGTATACTTATGAATACTCTTGTGTTTAAAGAAAGTATTACATACACACATACCTCTCTCCTCACAGAAATCAATCACCTTCCTACCATTCTCATTTTCTCCCGACACCCCAAAACCACCTGTTTGTTCTATGTATCCATATTTGTACTTCTATACAACCATAGTCACCCAAACACAATCAATCTGAAACTCACTACCACCCCATCCAAAACGTTCATCAGATTATCCCCTAAGCAACACAAAAACTAAACCTGACCCCACACTCCTTTCCAACCACATATCTAACACACATTGCTCTCAGATAGACCATATGTCACAACCACACATACCTTGACCTTTTCAAACTTAAATTTAACCATTATAATTCTAGTACTCACACAAACAAAATCTACCATAGCTCTGTACCAGAGGTCACTCATCAGAATTGCAACTCCTCTTCTCCCCCTCTCATTCCTTTCCACACCAGCACAATACACATTTCACACACCACCACTCATTTTTCACCGTTTCCTTTCATCTTGTTTCAGTCACAGCGAGCAAATCAAATTTGCCCTTCTAAATACATCCATCACATCTCTCCTCTTCTCCTCAACATTTAATCCTCTGACATTCCATATACCCATATGATTCATGCATTTTTGCCGAAACATAGAAGGTCGCTTACGGTGATCACGACCTTCTCCGAGGCATGCATTAGCATTCCTGGCAAACGATAAGTGGTAGTGGGCAGCCAACACAACTACCTCTACAACTATATTATATATAATATATATATATATATATATATATATATATATATTATATATATATAATATATACATATATAATATATATATATATATATATAGACTATATATATATATATATATATATATATATTATATAATATATATATATATTATATATATATATTACATGATACCACCACTCACGGGCAGGGCCCTTTTTAAAAGGAGGAGGCAAAAAATAAATAAAAACAAAAAAAAATACAAAAAGAAAAACAAAAATTAAATAAATGGAAAGTAAACTCACCCTGTTCCTTGCCTAACGTAATTCTCTCAGGTGGGAGCAGGCGCGGGACTTAAATAGAGGAAGATTGAATGTTGCAGGGAAAATAGAAGAATTCAAGGAGTTCCGGTGGCTGGAAAGAAGGAGGCACAACAACGAGTGATCCTTGAGTGTCCAATATTCACACAAACAATTTTCATGTGAGAACAAGGCACCTCTTGTGTTACGAGGGCGACGCAGTGGTGAAGCAATGCGAGAGGTCAATTCTCACGAGGAACTGCCGTTGTAATACCTATAGAACAGAGATAGAGCACCAACCAAGACCGGGGGTCATTATGTACAAGAGAAATGCAATACCCTGCAATCAAATTTGTATTTGTAAATACCCCCTGATGTATTTTCACCATGCTGGGATTCGATCCTGGACCCTTGCGCGCTCATCTGCTAGGGTCCAGGATTGAATCTCAGCATGGTGAAAATACATCAAGGGGTATTTACAAATACAAATTTGATTGCAGGGTATTGCATTTCTCTTGAAAATAATAACCACCGGTCTTGGTATTATTATTCACCATGCGCGGTACCCTGTTTGGCCCTACGCCCTAGTGCGATCGGGAGGAATACGTAGTAATGCTCTGCTTGGACAGTAGAAGTATTCTAGGATTCTTCTTTTGTCTCGTCGTGGCGTAGTGGTCAAATACTTGCACGCTCATCTGCTAGGGTCCAGGATCGAATCCCAGCATGGTGAAAATACATCAGGTTTTATTTACATATATATATATATATATATATATATATATATATATATAAATATACATACTGTAATATATATATATATATATATATATATAATATATATATATATATATAGTATATATATATATATATAATATTATATATATATATATTTTTTTATAATATATATATATATATATATATATAAATATATATATATATATATATATTATATAAGTAGTAGGTCATACAAAGCTGCCACGAAAATGACCGCGACCTGTTTTTTGACCTTTTCTGAACACCGCGACACTTTTTTTGAGCTCGAATTTTTACCTGACCTTGACCTTTTTTTTGACCTTTACCTTTTTGGGCTTGACCTTTTTTGAGCCCAAATTTTTTACCTGACCTTGACCTTTTTTGGGCCTTACCTTTTTGGTACTTTTACCTTTTTTCGACCAACCCTTCCGTCTTCCATGGGTCAATTTTGGCCCACGGTATTTTTCGGCAACCCTAATTTTTTGAGAACCTAATTTTTAGAGAACCCTAATTTTTTGGCCGCCCCTAATTTTTTTTTTGCAACCCTTAATTTTTTTGGCAACCCTAATTTTTGAGAACCCTAATTTTTGGCCGCCCTAATTTTTTGGCAACCCTAATTTTTTGGCAACCCTAATTTTTTCGGCACCCTAATTTTTGCAACTCCTCTCTCGCAAGAAGGTTTGGCCGCCGAAGACGGAGGCGAGCCCTCCGTTGTACGCTGTTGCGCCCCTCTATTTTACGCCCCTCCCCTAATTTTATCGACCATGGGTCAATTTTTGGCCCACGGTATTTTTTTTTATCTTCATTTAGGGGCTTAGCCCTATTTTTTTGATGTCTTAACCTTTTTTGTCCTTCCCCTTTGCTCCAAAGCTTGACAGATACCATGGGTCAATTTTGACCCACGTGAAATTTTTTGTCCTTATGGGTCAATTTGACCCACGGTAATTTATTGTCCTTCCTTTTAGGGCTTAGCCCTTTTTTTCTGATGTCTTACCTTGTTTGACCATGATATTTAGCGCTTGACCTTGCCATATACCATGGCTTCATTTTTGGCCCACGCTAATTTTTTTTACCCATCGTGGCCCACCACGTCACATATTCGTCCTAACTTGAACGTATTGTATGGATCTATCCTTAACTAGAACACACACACACACACACACACACACACACACACACACACACACACACAGTTACACTTATACACACATTCACTATGACACTTACACTCACCCATAGATACTTGCACTTACATTTACACTTATTCACACGTACAAACACACGACCAACCCTTTGGTCTTCCATGGGTCAATTTTGACCCACCCTAATTTTAGGCCATCCCTAATTTTTAGGCAGCCCTAATTTTTCGCCCAACCCTTTTGTATTCTACGGTACAATTTTGATGCCTCAGCATTATTGATGCCCCTTTTTTGATGTCTTAACCTTGTTTGACCATGATATTTCACCCTTGACCTTGCCATATACCATGGGTCAATTTTGACCCACGCTTACTTGATGGCTTTGATGGTTCCCAATCATCGTAAGAAGTATCTAGTGATGTTCTATTAGTGTTCTATGAGTATTAGATGAGTGCCAGGTGAGTGCTAGGTGAGTGCCAAGTGAGTGCCAATGAGTGCCAATGAGTGCCAATGAGTGCCAAAGAGTGCCAAGTGAGTGCCACATAGTGCCAAGTGAGTGCCACATAGTGCCAACTGAGTGTCACTTTTTTCAAGCCTTTTCTAGCCTCCCCTGAGTCTAGAATAGCCCTGAATTATGGGGTCTACCCAATAGCGTTATAAAGGTATGCGTTAATCGCTATTGGTGTATATTACCAAGCTGCAAGGGATGCTTACACCTACTATCGATTAGTCTTTTTCTATCACTTATAGCCTATATATATTACACACACACACACACCACATACACCTATAAGCACTGCTAGTACACACATATCCACCATATTGGCCCACTGTATTATTACCACACTATGAACACTTTATAAAGTGCTTACAACTCTCTGCATAGGTACTATACATTAACCACTAGATAACATCTGACCATCCACACCCACACACAGATACACTTACATTTACACTCACACGATATTTTGATATTTTGATGCCTCAACTTTTGATGCCTCAAACTTTTGATGCCTCAACTTTGATTGCCTCACTTTGATCTCACAGCATTAATGCCTCAACTTAGCATTGCCTCAACTTTAAGGTTCATCTTTTTGATGATCATGATGACGTCATCTTTGATACCGTCTATATTGATGATTCATCTTGATGAAATCATCTTGATGGGATTTCATCTCTACCCTCCATTAAAGAACAGAGTTAATATTGATGTTCACCCCTAGTTCACAAGTTAACCACCAGGGCTCAGATTGAGGCGCCCCACCCGCCAAAGGATGCCAGCCTTCCGCACCCGCAGGTGCCGACCCGCGGCGTTCCCCGATACGCCGCCGTCCCTAGCCCGCCGCGTTCGCCGCAGGGCGCAATATTTCCGCGTTTCCCGCCCGCCCGCGTGCGCCCGCCAGGCGCAATATCCCCGCGAATGAAAATATGTATACTATAAAGTCATTATTTTATTTTCATACTAACAGTTTTATGAAAACATTTCGCGAACCTAAAACTGGCTAACTCATTTACAGCCCTATTATTTAACCACATATATTTATTAACAATTATTTTTATACTTAATACTTTTTACTAATACTTTTTAATTTTTAAATTTTTTAAAAATTGTATGTAAGAAGAAAAAATCCAGAGTGGCTGATATATAAACATTTTTAATTTTACTACAATTGACGAAATATTTTATAAAAACATAAACTTTTACCATACCTTAAAGCCAGTAAATTCAGTAAAATTCAATAGAGGTTGTTACCCTAACAACAAAGGGATTAGTATGCTATTGTTTTACTATTATTTACTGCTTTTAACTCATGTTTTACTGCTTTTAACTCTATAATGTATTTCACTGCTAACTTCAATAATTTATTAACTTACATACCATTAAAGCATAGAAATCAGTAAATCAATATGATTGTTTACCTAACACCAAGGGGAATTAGTATGCTTTTGTTTTACTGCTTTACTGCCTTACTGCTTTAACTTTCTCATTTACTGCTTTTAACTTTCTGCTTATAACTTAAAAAAATTTGCATAATTACATACCTTAAAGCAGTAAATCAGTAAATCAATAGAGTGTTACCTAACACCTTAAGGGAATTAGTATGCTTTTGTTTTTACTGCTTTACTGCTTTAACTTTTCTGCCTTTACTTGCTTTAACTTCTCTGCTCTTACTCTTTAACTTTCATATACATTACATACCTATAAAGCGAAATCAGTAAATCAATAGAGGTGTACATAGCTCAACAAGGGGATTAGTATGCCTTTGTTTTTACTGTTTTTACTGCTTTAACTTTCTGCTTTACTGCTTTAACTCATATGTTTTACTGTTTTAACTCCTATATTTATTAAACATTATGTTTTAATTTTGTTTTTAATGCTTTTTATTTATTTTATATCTATTTTTATTCTATTTTTTATTATTATTTTTATTATTTTTATATTTTTATTTATTTTATTTTTATTTTTATTATATACTTATTGTTATTTTTACTTCATGCCTATTGTTATTATTATTAGAACACAATACACACACACACACACACACACACACACACACACACACCACACACACACACCACACGCACCACACACACACACACACACACACACACCACGCACTTACACTTATACACACTTCACTATGAATTATACACACACATTCACTATGCTACTTACATTTACCCATAGAACACTTACATTTACACTTATACACACACTATACACTTATCACACACACACATTCAACTATGACACTTTATACACACATCACTATGACAACTTACATTTACCGGACACTACATTTACATTATACACACGCGGTCACACACACAACACACACACACACACACACACACACATCACACACACACACACCACAGATCTTTACTTACACTCACACCACAGCATTTACTTACCAACAACGCAAGATTTACTTACACATATAACGTATAATTTATTTAAAAACATTTTATGTTTATAATTAACACACGTACATTTATAATACTCATTCAAATATAACTAAAATTATTTCAAAGTTTTTAAAACTTTCTATATATTAAATCAATCATTATCTTTGAACAAAGAAATTATAATTAACTGTTAAAAAACTTTTTGTTTATAAATTTATAACTATCAAGTTTTAAAATAACTTTTACTAAAATATTTATGAAATTTATTCAAAAACATATAGTTTACAGACCCTAAAGAAGTAAATCAGCAAATCAGTAAGGTCAGCCCTAGCACCCCTCTACACAAAGCTATGCCACGTTTTGTTCTATTGACTTACTGCTTTACATAATCTTTAGCCATGTAATAAGTATAAAATAACAAAATAAGCTCTTCTCTGCTAACATAACATCTATTTTATTAAAATCTTTCTAAGTACTTTTAATTTAAAAATAACAATTATTTACTTACATTTATATTATTCGCTCGATGTATAGCTAAAAATATTTCAAAGTTTTGTTAGAATAATCATTATTATTATTTATATTAGTTATTATTATTATATTTATATCTACATTGACAATCCATCACGAGAAACACAACAACCGCACTCCTTACAGATACGAAACTGCCCTCTCTCTGTAAAATGTGTTGAAATACCTACTTTAGGCCTAAATTTAGCGATAATCCTTTTTGTATCCCGGGCCGATTTAGACCTAATTCCATGCGTCAAAATTATATTTTCAAACTGACTTATATCTGTGTAAACATGTGTGACAATAACTACGTATAGGCCTATAATTTAGGCTTAAATTTAGGATAGCCTTAGTATGTATCCCAGGCTGAATATTTAAGACCTAATTACCGAGTCAAAAAGGTTATATCCAGTATGCGACAAGAATCGAGAATCAAATGTTATATTATTTACTAAATATTATCAAACTGAAAACATGCTGGATCGGTAAGATCCTTTAAGCGGGTAAGAAAGGAAATGTTTACTTTGCTTGGTGAGTGGACGAGTTAATCCTTATCTTATATGACCCGTATGTGATTGGTCGAGCAAATGATTTTATCGCTGTTTTTTGGTTTACGTATGTAAAAACATGTTTTTTTCATATCCGAACCTTACCTGTGATTGGATGAAAATTATTATTTTGAGATGGCGTGTTTTTAGACCCAAACTTCATTTTAAAATTCATACTCGTTTTAGCTCGTTAAGCCGATGCCACAAGCTCTTCTGGTTTGTAATAAAAGTGATTCTATTTTCACTAAGTGATATATCATGAATCACCTTAACAAGTATACCTCAATCCAAGACATTATCCACACATTGGGAAATCAAGATCCCCGGAAGTAGGGTTTCATTTTTATATAAAAGAAACCCCGATGGATTTGAATATTTCAAGTGTGCTACCCAATCACCCTGTTATAAATCCAAGCGTATATCGTGAGTCCAGAGAATTACTTTGTATATGATCACACTGAAGAGTGGCTACAGAATACTAAACCAAGCTCAGCTTTTAAAACGCGACCGAAAACAGCTTATAACCTTGAGCGAAGAAACCACGATAAGCAACTTACTCTAGCAATTTATAAACATCAAAACATAATCACTTTGGAAGTTAGATTATGGGAGAGAAATAAAGAAACAGCAGTATTACCTACATCATTTGGATTCTACATTTCAGGCCTAGCGCAGATGAAATATATGTTAGCATATTGGCATATTTGCAAAGATTTAGAGAGTTTTAAAATCTTTGCAATAT
This sequence comes from Trachelipus rathkii, assembly GCA_015478945.1. Classification (NCBI taxonomy): domain Eukaryota; kingdom Metazoa; phylum Arthropoda; class Malacostraca; order Isopoda; family Trachelipodidae; genus Trachelipus; species Trachelipus rathkii. The sequence continues at coordinate 9,318 of JABUQX010012616.1, read as the reverse complement.
TGCCCCAATCATTTATATTTCATTAATCGAATGATAAGTTTCGTATCTCAGTAATACCTTTTCAGTTAAACACATAGTAAAAAAAAAGTTCCCGCTCAGATATCATAGTATATTTACATTCGGGGTCACCTGCATTTAATACTTTCTTGCCATTGTTTTCTAAGTAGATAAAATGAATTTCTGTACGTCTATAGAACTTAGGAAGCGATCGATGATGTGCGAGGATCATCAATCAGAGGTTTTCTTAATGCCGTAGTATTCTTGTATTATAACCTGTATGATTCGTCAGTAATAGATACAATATATCTTCATCTGTATTAACATTCGCTTACGTACCTCTAACATATATATTTCATCTGCGCTAGGCTTGAAATGTAGAATCCAAATGATGTAGGTTCAAATACTGCTGTTTCTTTATTTCTCTCCCATAATCTAACTTCCAACTGATTATGTTTTGATGTTTATAAAATGCTAGAGTAAGTTGCTTATCGCTGGTTTCTTCGCACAGGTTAATAACTGTTTCGGTCCAGTTTAAAGCTGTTGAGTGGTTTAAAGTATTCTGTAAGCCAATCTTCAGTGTGAATACATATACAAAGTAATTCATCTGGACTCACGAAATACGCTTGCGTATTTATACAGGGTGATGAGTAGCGCACTGAAAAAATTCATCATTCGGGTTTTCTTTTATATTAAGAACTGAAACCCTACTCCGGGGATTCAATTGTATTTCCCATTTGGATAATGTCTTGATTGAGGTTTATACTTGCTTAAGCGTGATTCATTGATATAACACTTAGTGAAAATAGAACACTTTTATTACAAACCAGAGAACTTGTGCACCGTAACAGCCAAAAGGAGTATGATTTTAAAATGAGTTTGGGTCAAAAAGACCTTCTCAAATATAATTTTCATCCAATAAGAGGTTAAGGTTCAGGTTTTGAAAAAAAAATTTTTTTACATACGTAAAAACCAAAAAAAGCGATAACATAATTCTCGACCAATCACATACGCGAGGTCATAGAGAGATAAGGATTACTCCCTCCACTCACAAGAAAGGCTAAACATTCCTTTCTTACCCGCTTAACAGGATCTTACCGCAGGCATGTTTCATGTTTGAAAATATTATTATAAAATAAAATACATTGATTCTCGATTTTTGTCTATACTGGAATTACCTTTTGACCTGGTATTAGGCTTTAATCCGCCTGTGATACAAAAAGGCTTATCCTAAATTTAGGCCTAAATTTAGGCCTAACGTAGTTATTGCACCACATTTTACAGAAAAAGGTCAGTTTGAAATATATTTTGACCTGGAATTAGGTCTAAATCGCCCCGAGATACAAAAAGGATTATCCTAATTTTAGGCCTAGAGTAGTTATTTCAACACCAATTATTACAGAGAGAGGATACAGTTTACGTAATTCTGTAGAATTAAAAGTATGTTGAGGGTTTTCTACGTCAGCTATAGTAGAATGACATAAATAATTACAACAATTAATTAATAAAGAAAAATCGAATTATTAAAAAACTTTGAAAATTTTTAGTTAACATTCGAGCGGATACTATAAATGTAATGTGAAATAATTGTTATTTTATAAATAAGAACTTAGAAAAGATTTTAATAAAATACATGTTATGTTAGCAAGGCGAAGAACTTATTTAGTTATTTTTATACTTATTACATGGCTAAAGCATGATTGGTAAAGCAGAAAGTCCAATAGAACATAACGTTGGCAGTAGCTTCGGTGTAGAGGGGGCCAATCGCTTTACCTACTCGATTTTACTGATTTATTGCTTTAAGGTACGTTTAAAATATATGTTTTTAATAAAATTTTCATAAAATTTTTTTTTATTAAAAGTTATTTTAAAACTTGTATTAGTTATAAATTTATAAACAAAAAGTATTAACAGTAATAATAATTTCTTTGTTCAAAGATAATGATTGATTTATTATAGAAGTTTTAAGAAACTTTGAAAATAATTTTAGTTATATTGAATTAAGTAATATAAATGTACGTGTTTAATTTAAAACATAAAATGTTTAATAAATTATAACGTTATACGTGTAAGTAAATCTGCGTGTCTGTAAGTAAATCTGTGTTGTGAGTGTAGTAAATCCTGTTGTGGTGTGTGTGTTCGTGTGTGATGTGTGGTGACCGCCGTTGTATAAGTTGTAAATGGTAAGTGTCTATGGGATTAATGTTAAGTTGTTTCATAGTGAATGTGTGTATAAGTGTCATTGTGAATGTGTGTCTGTGTTGTATTTAAGTGTAAGTGTGTGTATAAGTGATAAATGAAGTGTCTAATGGAAATTGTTAAGATGTCATAGATAATGTGTGATTAAGTGTCATATGAAAGTGTGTATAAGTGTTAAGTGTGTGTGTGTGAATCGTGTGTGTTAGTGCGTGCTGTATGTGTGTTGTGTGTGTGTGTGTGTGATGATGCTATGTGTGTTCTAAATAATTAATAACAATAGGCATGAAAGTAAATAACACTAAGTATTAATAATTAAATAAAAGTAAAAATTATAAAGATAATAAAAATAATAAAAAAATATAAAAATAAATTAAATAATAATAAAATAAAATAAAAAGCATATAAAACAAATTAAAACATAATGTTAATAAATATATGGGTTAAAACAGTAAAACATATGAAGTATAAAGCAGAAAGCAGAAAGTATAATTTATGTTTTTAATTAAAGCTTAAAGCAGTAAAGCAGAAAGTTAAAGCACTAAAGCAGTAAAACAAAAGCATACTAATCGCCCCGGTGTTAGGTAACACCTCTATTGATTTACTGATTTACTGCTTTAAGGTATTTAATGTTAATGAGTTAAAGCAGAAAAGCAGAAAGTTAAAGCAGTAAAGCAGAAATTAAAGATTTAAAGCAGTAAAACAAAAGCTACTATTCCTTAGAAGTTAGGTAACACCTCTATTTGTTACTCGATTCTTACTGCCTTTTAAGGTATGAAGTTATGTGAGTTTAAAGCAATAAAGCGAAAGTTAAAGCAAGTAAAGCAGAAAGTTAAAAGCAGTAAAGCAGATAAGCAGTAAAACAAAAGCCATACTAATCCCCCTTGGGTAGTAACACATACTTAATTACCATTACTGATACTTGCTATTACAAGCGTATCGCTAATCGTTTAATAAATACTGGAGGTTAAACGCAGTAAAACATATAGAGTTAAGCAAAGCCAGCTACAAACAACTGACGTAAGAGGCATAAAACACAAACAGCAATCAACAACAAAAGCATACACACTACCCAACAAATCCCTATATAGATATAGCTTACCAACACAAAACAAACTCACCCGCAGTACACACACCTCTCAACAATATAGAACTATAGCAATAATTACATATGCAATCATAACAACGCGGCCAATGATTTAAGTTATTACATAAAAACATTTCGTAATATTAGATCCGCTAAAAAACACCAATAAACACCCAAGCACAACACTAGTAAACATACAATTAATCAGGCCATCCTGGATTTTTCTTCTAACAACTTTACCACACCTTCTTACCCACCAACAACATTATAATAAAATATACAACAAGAGAGAGCTCATACACTACACACAAACCACAGATCCACACATCTAACGTAACACATAAATCACTCCTAATAACACAATAAGTAACACGTACCTATAAAAATGAGAACAACTCGCCTCATGCCCGTTACAGTTCTAGAGTCGACGAAAATGTATCACTAACTCAATTAAAAAGCTAAAAAACATAATAAAAGAATAACCATCGCAAAATAACAGAACCTCGCACCACCACAACATAGAACTCTAAATACTATACTACAACTCATTTCCAATAATACAGCGTGGAAATCTCACCTTCGCCCAGAACGGGGCCTGCGGGCGCAACGCGGCGCGGCTGGGGAACGCGGAAATATTGCCGCAGACTGCGGGCGGCCCGCGCGCGCGCGGGGCGGGGGGAAAAACCCCCCCCGCGGCCCGGGGGAAAACGGGGGGGGGGGGGGGGGGGGAAAAAACGGGGCGGGGGGGAGGGGGGCCGAGAGGTTATTTTCCGCCCACCCCCCCCCACCCCAAAAAACCCCCCTTGCCCGCGGGTGCTGAGGCTGGCATCCCTTGCGGGTGGAGCTCATTGCTGAGCACCTGCGTGGTTAAACTGTGAACTAGGGGTGAAGACATTAATATTAACTTCTGTTCCTCTTAATGGAGGTAGAGATCAGATCCATCAAAGAAATGATAATTACACAAAGATGAATCATCATATTAGACAGAGTAATTCAAAGATGACGTCATACTAAAGATGAGTTCATCAAAGAATGAAC
>JABUQX010012615.1:0-14882 GCA_015478945.1 Trachelipus rathkii | reverse complement strand
TAGTATGAATGCTTAATTTTTTCAACTTTAGATTTCTTTGTTATAACACTTAAAACGATATACCTAAGCTCGACTACGCTTTATTGCTACACCAGAATGTAAGTATTTTAGAGTTCTTCAAAGAAGATACCTCAAACACCTGCCTAAATTACCTAGAAGTCCAAATTATTACATGAAAGTGATTTAGTATGAATGCTAATTTTTTCAACTTTAGATTTCTTTGTTATAACACTTAAAACGATATACCTAAGCTCGACTACGCTTTATTGCTACACCAGAATGTACGTATTTAGAGTTCTTTCAAAGGAAGATACCTCAAACACCTGCCTAATTAACCTAGGAGTCCAAATTATTACATGAAAGTGATTTAGTATGAATGCTAATTTTTTCAACATTAGATTTCTTTGTTAAAACACTTAAAACGATATACCTAAGCTCGACTACGCTTTATTGCTACACCAGAATGTCAGTATTTTAGAGTTCTTCAAAGAAGATACCTCAAACACCTGCCTAAATTACCTAGGAGGTCAAAATTATTTACATGAAAGTGATTTAGTATGAATGCTAATTTTCAACTTTAGATTTCTTTGTTATAACACTTAAAACGATATACCTAAGCTCGACTACGCTTTATTTTAGAGTTCTTCAAAGAATATACCTCAAACACCTGCCTTAATTACCTAGGAGTCCAAATTATTACATAAAAGTGATTTAGTATGAATGCTAATTTTTTCAACTTTAGATTTCTTTGTTATAACACTTAAAACGATATACCTAAGCTCGTCGACTATGCTTTATTGCTACACCAGAACGTAAGTATTTAGAGTTCTTCAAACAAGATACCTCAAACACCTGCCTAAATTACCTGGATAGTTTCCAAATTATACATGAAAAGGGATTTAGTATGAAATCGCTAAATTTTTTTCAACTTTTAAGATTCTTTGTATAACTACTTTTAAAACGATTACCTAAGCTCGACTACGGCTTTATTGCTACACCAGCATGTAAGTATTTTAGAGTTCTTCAAAGAAATACCTCAAACACCTCCCTAAATACCTAGAGTCCAAATTATTACATGAAAGTGATTTAGTATGAATGCTAATTTTTCAACTTTAGATTTCTTTGTTATAACACCTAAAACGATATACCTAAGCTTGACTACGCTTTATTGCTACACCAGAAGTAAGTATTTTAGAGTTCTTCAAAAGAATATACCTCAAACACCTGCCTTAAATTACCTAGAAGTCCAAATTATACATGAAAGTGATTTAGGATGAATGCTAATTTTTTCAAACTTTAGTTTCTTGTTTATAACACGGTTAAAACATATACCTAAAGCTCGACTACGCCTTTATTGCCACACCCAGAATCTAAGTATTTTAGAGTTCTTCAAAGAAGATACATCTCAAACACTTTCCTAAATTACCTACGGAGTCCAAATTATTACATGAAAGCTGATTTAGTATGAATGCTAATTTTTTACAACATTAGATTTCTTGTTTATAACACTTAAAACGAGTATACCTAAGCTCGACTACGCTTTATTGCTACACCAGAAGTCAGTATTTTAGAGTTCTTCAAAGAATATACCTCAAAAACCTGCCTTAAATTACCAAGGAGTCCAAATTATTACATGAAAGTGATTTTAGTATGAATGCTAATTTTTTCAACTTTAATTTCTTGTTATAACACTTAAAAACATATACCTAAGCTCGACTATGCTTTATTGCTACACCAAGAATGTAAGTATTTTAGAGTTCTTCAAAAGAAGATTACCTCAAACACCTGCCCTAAATACTAGGAGTCCAAATTATTACATTAAAGTGATTTATATGATGCTAATTTTTTCAACTTTTAGATTTCTGTTATAACACTTAAAACGAATACCCCAAGCTCGACTACGCGTTTATTGCTTACACCAGAATTGTAGTATTTTAGAGTGCTTCAAGAAGATACCTCAAAAACCTGCCTAAAATACCTAAGGAGTCCAAAATTATTACATGAAAGTGATTAAGTATGAATCATAATTTTTTCAACTTTAGATTTCTTTGTTATAACAACTTAAAACGATATATCTAAGCTCGACTACGCTTACTGCTACACCAGAATGTAGTATTTAGAGTTCTTCAAAAGAAGTACCTCAAACACCTGCCTAAATTACCTAAGAGTCCAAATTATTACATGAAAGTGGTTTAGTATGAATGCTAATTTTTTCAACTTTAGATTTCTTTGTTATAACACTTAAAACGATATACCTAAGCTCGACTACGCTTTATTGCTACACCAGAATGTAAGTATTTTAGAGTTCTTCAAAGAAGATACCTCAAATACTTGCCTAAATAACCTATTAGTCCAAATTATTACATGAAAGTGATTTAGTATGAATGCTAATTTTTTCAACTTTAGATTTCTTTGTTATAACACTTAAAACGATACACCTAAGCTCGACTACGCTTAATGGCTATAAAAAATGTAAGAATTTTAGAGTTCTTCAAAGAAGATACCTCAAACACCTGCCTAAATTACCTAGGAGTCCAAATTATTACATGAAAGTGATTTAGTATGAATGCTAATTTTTTCAACTTTAGATTTCTTTGTTATAACACATAAAACGATATACCTAAGCTCGACTACGCTTTATTGCTACACCAGAATGTAAGTTTTTTAGAGTTCTTCAAAGAAGATACCTCAAACACTTTCCTAAATACCAGGAGTTCAAATTATTACATGAAATTATTTAGTATGAATGCTAATTGTTTCAACTTTAGATTTCTTTGTATAACACTTAAAAACGATATACGTTAATTCTCGACTACGTTTATTAGCTACACCAGAATGTAAGTATTCTAGAGTTCTTCAAAGAAGATACCTCAAACAACCTGCCGAAATTACCTAGGAGTCAAATATTACATGAAAGATGATTTAGTATGGAATTGGCATAATTTTTCAACTTTAGATTTCTTTGTTATAACACTTAAAACGATATACCTAAGCTCGACTACGCTTTATTGCTACACCAGAATGTAAGTATTTTAGAGTTCTTCAAAGAAGATAAATCAAACACCTGCCTAAATTACCTAGGAGTCCAAATTATTACATGAAAGTGATTTAGTATGAATGCTAATTTTTTTGACTTTAGATTTCTTTGTTATAACACTTAAAACAATATACCTAAGCTCAACTACTCTTTATTGCTACACCAAAATGTAGGTATTTTAGAGTTCTTCAAAGAATATACCTCAAACACCTGCTTAAATTACCTAGAAGTCCAAATTATTACATGAAAGTGATTTAGTATGAATGCTAATTTTTTCAACTTTAGATTTCTTTGTTATAACACTTAAAACGATATACCTAAGCTCGACTACGCTTTATTGCTACACCAGAATGTACGTATTTTAGAGTTCTTCAAAGAAGATACCTCAAACACTTTCCTAAATTACCTAGGAGTCCAAAATTCCGAAAATGAAGATGACTTTGAATGAGTTAGTTTTTTTTCCCATATTTGTTTTTTTTTTAGTAACACTTACAAACGATATACCTAAGCTCGACTACGCTTATTGCCTACACCAGCAATGTCGAGAGTATTTAGAGTTCTTCAAGAATACCTCAAAACACCTGCCTAAATTACCTAGGAGTCCAAATTTATTACATGAAAGTGATTTATATGAATGCTAATTTTTTCAACTTTTAGGATTCTTTGTTATAACACTTAAAACGATGTACCTAACCTCGACTACGCTTTATTGCTTACACCAGAATGGAAGGAATTTAAGGATCTTCAAAGAAAAAACCTCAAACACCTGACTAAATACCTAGGAGTCCAAAATATTACATAAAAGTGATTTAGTATGAAATGCTAATTTTTCAACTTTAGATTTCTTCGTTTTAAAATAACACTTAAAACGATATACTAAGCTCGACTATGCTTAATGCTACACCAGAAACGTAAGTATTTTAGAGTTCTTCATAGAAGATACCTCAAACACCTGCCTTAAATTACCTAGGAGTCCAAATTATTACATGAAATGATTTAGTATGAAATGCAATTTATTTCAACGTTAGATTTCTTTGTTATAACATGTAAAACGATATACCTAAGCACAACCACGCTAGATTCTACACCTGCATGTAAGTATTTTAGAGTTCCAAAGAAGCAGGATACCTCAAACACCTGCCTAAATTACCTAGGAGTCCAATATATTACATGAAAGTGATTTAGTGTGAATGCTAATTTTTTCAACTTTAGATTTCTTAGTTATAACACTTAAAACGATATACCTAAGCTCGACTACGCTTTATTGCTACACCAGAATGTAATATTTTTAGAGTTCTTCAAAGAAGATGCCTCATACACCTGCCTAAATATACCTAGAAGTCCAAATTATTACATGAAAGCGGATTTAGTATGATGCTAATTTTTCAACTTTAGATTTCTTTGTTATAACACTTAAAACGATATACCTAAGGTCGACTAGGCTTTATTGCTACACCAGAATGTAAGTATTTTAGAGTTCTTCAAAGAAGATACCTTAAACACTTGCCTAAATTACCTAGGAGTCCAAATTATTACATGAAAGTGATTTAGTATGAATGCCAATTTTTTCAACTTTAGATTTCTTTGCTTATAACACTTAAAACGATATACCTAAGCTCGACTACCCTTTATTGCTACACCAGAATGTAAGTATTTTAGAGTTCTTCAAAGAAGATACCTCAAACACCTGCCTAAATTACCTAGGAGTCCAAATTATTACATGAAAGTGATTTAGTATGAATGCTAATTTTTTCAACTTTAGATTTCTTTGTTATAACAATTAAAACGATATACCTAAAGCCTCGACTATGCTTTATTTCACCTTTAGATTTTTTGTTATATACACTTTTGTGCAAAAGAAGATACCTCAAACACCTGCCTAAATTACCTAGGAGTCCAAATTATTACATGAAAATGATTTAGTATGAATGCTAATTTTTTCAACTTTAGATTTCTTTGTTATAACACTTAAAACGATATACCTAAGCTCGACTACGCTTTATTGCTACACCAGAAGGTAAGTATTTTAGAGTTCTTCAAAGAAGATACCTCAAACACCTGCCTAAATTACCAAGGAGTCCAAATTATTACATGAATATGATTACGTATGAATGCTAATTTTTGAAGTTTAGATTTCTTTGTTATTACACATATAAAACGTTTACATACCTAAGCTCGACTACGCTTTACTGCTACACCAGAATGTAAGTATTTTAAGTTCTTCAAAGAAGATACCTCAAACACCTGCCTAAATTACCTAGGAGTCCAAATTATTACATGAAAGTGATTTAGTATGAATGCTAATTTTTTCAACTTTAGATTTCTTTGTTATAACACTTAAAACGATATACCCAAGCTCGACTACGCTTTATTGCTACACCAGAATGTAAGTATTTTAGAGTTCTTCAAAGAAGATACCTCAAACACCTGCCTAAATTTACATGGGAGTCCAAATTATTACATGGAAATGATTTTAGTATGAATGCTAATTTTTAAACTTAGATTTCTTTGTTATAACACTTAAAAGGATATACCTAAGCTCGACTACGCTTTATTGCTACACCAGAATGTTAAGTATTTTAGAGTTCTTCAAAGAAGATACCTCAAACACCTGCCTAAATTACCTAGGAGTCCAAATTATTACATGAAAGTGATTTAGTATGAATGCTAATTTTTTCAACTTTAGATTTCTTTGTTATAACACTTAAAACGACATACCTAAGCTCGACTACGCTTTATTGCTACACCAGAATGTAAGTAATTTAGAGTTCTTCAAAGAAGATACCTCAAACACCTGCCTAAATTACCTAGGAGTCCAAATTATTACATGAAAGTGATTTAGTATGAATGCTAATTTTTTCAACTTTAGATTTCTATTGTTATAACACTTAAAAGCGATATACCTGAAGCGACTCGATTTATTGGCACACCAGAATGTAAGTTATTGTTAGAGTTCTTTAAAGAATATACCTCAAACACCTGCTAAAATTACCTAGGAGTCCAAAATTATTACATGAAAACTGATTTAGTATGAATGCTAACTAATTTTTTCAACTTTAGATTTCTTTGTTATAACACTTAAAACGATATACCTAAGCTCGACTACGCTTTATTGCACACCAGAATGTAAGTATTTTAGAGTTTTTTAAAAAGGAGATACCTCAAAACACCTGCCTAAATTAATTACCTGGAGTCCAAATTATTACATGAAAGTGATTTAGTATGAATGCTAATTTTTCAACTTTAGATTTCTTTGTTATAACACTTAAAAACGATTATACCTAAGCTCGACTACGCTTTATTGCTACACCAGAAATGTAAGGATTTTAGAGTTCTTCAAAGCAAGATACCTCAAACACCTGCCGTAAATTACCAAGGAGTCCAAATTATTACATGAAAAGTGATTTAGTATGAATGCTAATTTTTTTCAAATTTAGATTTCTTTGTATAACACTTAAAACGATATACCTAAGCTCGACTATGCTTTACTGCTACACCACAGAATGTAAGTATTTTAGAGTTCTTCAAAGGAAGTATACCTCAAACACCTGCCTATAATACCTAGGAGTTCAAATTATTACATGAAAGTGTTTTAGTATGAATGCTAATTTTTCAACTTTAGATTTCTTTGTTATACACTTAAAACGATATACCTAGCTCGACTACGCTTTATTGCTACACTAGAATGTAAGTATTTTAGAGTTCTTCAAAGAAGATACCTCAAATACTTGCCTAAATTACCTATTAGTCCAAATTATTACATGAAAATGATTTTAGTATAAATGCTAATTTTTCAACTTTAGATTCTTGTTATAACATTAAAACAATGTACTAAACTCGACTACGCTTTACTGCTACACCAGAATGTAAGTATTTTAGAGTTCTTCAAAGAAGGTACCTCAAACACCTCCCTAAATTACCTAGAGTCCAAATTATTACATCTAAAAGTAATTTAGTATGAATGCTAATTTTTAACTTTAGATTTCTTTGTGTTATAACATTTAAAACGATATACCTAAGCTCGACTACGCTTTACTGCTACACCGAATGTAAGTATTTTAGAGTTCTTCAAAAATATACCTCAAACACCATGCCTAAATTACCTAGAAGTCCAAATTATTACATGAAGTGATTAGTATGAATGGCTAATTTTTCAACTTAGATTTTTCTTGTTTTAACACTTAAAACGATATACCTAAGCTCGACTACGCTTTATTGCTACACCAGAATGTAAGTATTTTAGAGTTCTTCAAAGAAGATACCTCAAACACTTTCCTAAATTACCTAGGAGTCCAAATTATTACATGAAAGTGATTTAGTATGAATGCTAATTTTTTCAACATTAGATTTCTTTGTTATAACACTTAAAACGATATACCTAAGCTCGACTACGCTTTATTGCTACACCAGAATGTCAGTATTTTAGAGTTCTTCAAGAATATACCTCAAACACCTTGCTAAATTACCAAGGAGTCCAAATTATTATGAAAGTGATTTAGTATGAATGCTAATTTTTTCAACTTTAGATTTCTTTGTTATAACACTTAAAACGATATACCTAAGCTCGACTATGCTTTATTGCTACACCAGAATGTAAGTATTTTAGAGTTCTTCAAAGAAGATACCTCAAAGACCTGCCTAAATTACCTAGGAGTCCAAATTATTACATGAAAGTGATTTAGTATGAATGCTAATTTTTTCAACTTTAGATTTCTTTGTTATAACACTTAAAACGATATCCCTAAGCTCGACTACGCTTTATTGCTACACCAGAATGTAAGTATTTTAGAGTTCTTCAAAGAAGATACCTCAAAACCCCTTCCAAAATTACCAGGGAGCCAAATTTATACATAAAAGTTTTTTAGTATTAATGTTAATTTTTTCCACTTTTTTTTTTTTTTTAAAACACCTAAAACGATATACCTAAGCTCGACTACGCTTTATTGCGTACACCGAATGTAAGTATTTTAGAGTCCTCAAAGAAGATACCTCAAACACCTGCCTAAATTACCTAGAGTCCAAATTATTACATGAAAGTGTTTTAGTATGAATGCTAATTTTTTCAACTTTAGATTTCTTTGTTATAACACTTAAAAACGATATACCCTAAGCTCGACTACGCTTTAATTGCTACACTAGAATGTAAGTATTTTAGAGTTCTTCAAAGAAGATACCTCAAATACTTGCCTAAATAACCTATTAGTCCAAATTATTACATGAAAGTGATTTAGTGATGAATGCTAATTTTTTCAACTTTAGATTTCTTTGTTATAACACTTAAAACGATATACCTAAGCTCGACTACGCTTTATTGCTACACCAGAATGTAAGTATTTTAGAGTTCTTCAAAGAAATATACCTCACAACACCTGCCTAAATTATTAAGAAACCCAAATATTAAATAAAAATGATTTAGTATGAATGCTAATTTTTTCAACTTTACATTTTTTTTTTTATAACACATAAAACAATATACCTAAGCTCGACTACGCTTTATTACTACACCAGAATGTAAGTTTTTTAGAGTTCTTCAAAGAAGATACCTCAAACACTTTCCTAAATTACCTAGGAGTCCAAATTATTACATGAAAGTTATTTAGTATGAATGCTAATTTTTTCAACATTAGATTTCTTTGTTATAACACTTAAAACGATATACCTAAGCTCGACTACGCTTTATTGCTACACCAGAATGTAAGTATTTTAGAGTTCTTCAAAGAAGATACCTCAAACACCTGCCTAAATTACCTAGGAGTCCAAATTATTACATGAAAGTAATTTAGTATGAATGCTAATTTTTCAACTTTAGATTTCTTTGCTTATAAACCCTAAAACCGAATAACATGAGCTCGACTACGCTTTATTGCCTACACCAGAATGTAAGTATTTTTAGAGTTCTTCAAAGAAGATACCTCAACACCTGCCTAAATTACCTAGGAGTCAAATTATTACATGAAAATTGATTTAGTATGAATGCTAATTTTTCAAACTTTAGATTTCTTTGTTATAACACTTAAAACGATATACCTAAGCTCGACTACGCTTTATTGCTACACCAGAATGTAAGTATTTTAGAGTTCTTCAAAGAATATACCTCAAACACCTGCCTAAATTACCTTAGAGTCCAAATTACATGAAACTGATTTAGTATGAATGCTAATTTTTCAACTTTAGATTTCTTTGTTATAACACTTAAAACGATATACCTAAGCTCGACTACGCTTTATTGCTACACCAGAATGTAAGTATTTTAGAGTTCTTCAAAGAAGATACCTCAAACACCTGCCTTAAATTACCTAGGAGTCCAAATTATTACATTAAAGTGATTTTGTATGAATGCTAATTTTTCAACTTTAGATATCTTTGTTATAACACTTAAAACGATATACCTAAGGCTCGACTACGCTTTATTGCATACACCAGAATGTAAGTATTTTAGAGTTCTCAAGAAATACCTCAAACACCTGCCTAAATTACTAGGAGTCCAAATTTATTATATGAAATGTTTTATTATAAATGTTATTTTTTCCACTTTAGTTTTTTTTTTTATAACATTAAAAACGATATACCTAAGCTCGACTACGCTTTATTGCTTACACCAGAATGTAAGTATTTGAGAGTTCAAGGAGATACCTCAAAACACCTGCCTAAATTACCTAGGAGTCCAAATTATTACATGAAAGTGATTTAGTATGAATGCTAATTTTTTACTTTAGATTTCTTTGTTTATAACACTTAAAACGATATACATAAGCTCGTGACTACGCTTTATTGCTATACCAGAATGAAGTATTTTAGAGTTCTTCAAGAAGATACCTCAAACCACCTGCATAAATTACCTAGGAGTCCAAATTATTACATGAAATTGATTTAGATATGAATGCTAATTTTTTCAACTTTATATTTCTTTGTTATAACACTTAAAACGATATACCTAAGTTCGACTACGCTTTATTGCTACCCAAGAATGTAAGTATTTAGAGTTCTTCAAAGAAGATACTCAAACACCTGCCTAAAATTACCTAGGAGTCCAAATTATTACTGAAGGATTTAGTATGAATGCTAATTTTTTTAACTTAAGATTTTCTTTGTATAACACTTAAAACGATATACCTAGCTCGACTACGCTTTATTGCAACACCAGAATGTATATTTTAGAGTTTTCAAAGAAGATACCTCAAACACCTGCCTAAAATTACCTAGGAGTCCAAATTATAACATGAAAGTGATTTTAGATGAATGTAATTTTTTCAACTTTACATTTCTTTGTTATTTTTTGTTTTTTTTAACACTTAAACGATATACCTAAGCTCGACTACGCTTTATTGGTACACCAGAATGTAAGTATTTTAGAGATCTTCAAAGAAGATACCTCAAACACCTGCCCTAAATTTCCCATGAGCCAAATTATTACATGGAAGTGATTTAGTATGAATTGCTTAATATTTTAAACTTTTAATTTCTTTGTTATAACACTTAAAAACGATATACCTAAGCTCGACATACGCTTTATTGCAACAACCAGAATGTAAGTATTTATAGAGTTTCTTCAAAGAAGATAACCTCAAAAACCCCTGCTTAAATTACCTAGAGTCCAAATTATTACATGAAAAAGTGATTTAGTATGAATGCTAATGTTTTCAACTTTAGTTTCTTTGTATAACACTTAAAACGAATACCTAAGCTCGACTACGTTTTATTGCTAAACCACAGGAATGTAAGTATTTTAGAGTTCTTCAAAGGAAGATACTCAAACACCTGCCTAAAATTACCTAGGAGTCCAAATTATTACTGAAAGTGATCTAGTATGAATGCTAATTTTTTCAAATTTAGATTTTTGCTATAACACTTAAAACAATATACCTAAGCTCGACTACGCTTGATTGCTACAACCAGAATGAAAGTATTTTAGAGTTCTTCAAGAGATACCTCAAACACCTGCCTAAATTACCTTAGAGTCCAAATTATTTACATGAAAGTGATTAAGTATGAATGCTAATTTTTTCCACTTTAGATTTCTCTTTGTTATAAAACTTAAAACAATATACCTAAGCTCGAACTTCGCTTTATTGCTACACCAGAATGTAAGTATTTTGAAGTCTTCAAAGAAGAACCTCAAACACCTGCCTTAAATACCTAGCAGTCCAAATTATTACATGAAAGTGATTTAGTATGAAGGCTAATTTTTTATTCTTTGTTTAAACACTTAAAACGATATACTTAGCTGACACGCTTTAATTGCTCACACACAGAATGTAAGTATTTTAGATTTCTTCAAAGAAAAACCTCAAACACCTGCCTAAATGACCTAGGGTCAAATTATTACATGAAAGTGATTTTTAGTATGAAGGCCTAATTTTTTCAACTTTTAGATTTCTTTGTTATACACTTAAAACGATAATACATAAGCTCGACTTACGCTTATTGCTACACCAGAATGTAAGTATTTTTAGAGTTCTTCAAAAAGATACCTCAAACAGCTGCCTAAATTACCTAGGAGTCCAAATTATTACTAAAAATGATTTAGTATGAATGCTAATTTTTTCAACTTTAGATTTCTTTGTTATAATAACACTTAAAACGATATATCTAAGCTCGACTACGCTTTATTGTGCCTACACCAGAATGTTCAGTATTTTAGAGTTCTCTCAAAAGAACATACTCCAACACCTTTGCCTAAACTACCCTAGGAGCTCAATTATTACATTTAAGAGTAATTTAGTTATGAATTGTAATTTTTTCCAACTTTAAATATTCTCATGTTATAACACTTAAAAAAATATACTAAGCTCGACTAACGCTTTATTGCTACACCAGATGTAAGTATTTAGAGTTATTCAAAGAAGATACCTCAAACACCTGCCTAAATTACCTAGGAGTCCAAATTATTACATGAAGTGATTTAGTATGAATGCTAATTTTTTCAACTTTATATTTTTTTTTATGAAAAAAAAAAAAAAAAAAAAAAAAAAAAAAAAAAAAAAAAAAAAAAAAAAAAAAAAAAAAAAAAAAAAAAAAAAAAAAAAAAAAAACAGAAAAAAAAAAAAAAAAAAAAAAAAAAAAAAAAAAAAAAAAAAAAAAAAAATTATTAAAAAAAAAAAAAAAAAAATAAAAAAAAAAAAAAAAAAAAACAAAAAAAAAAAAAAAAAAAAAAAAAAAAAAAAAAAAAAAATAAAAAAAAAAAAAAAAATAAAAAAAAAAAAAAAAAAAAAAAAAAAAAAAAAAAAAAAAAAAAAAAAAAAAAAAAAAAAAAAAAAAAAAAAAAAAAAAAAAAAAAAAAAAAAAAAAAAAAATTCATTAAAAAAAAAAAAAAAAAAAAAAAAAAAAAAAAAAAAAAAAAAAAGAAAAAAAAGAAAAATAATAAGAAAAAAAAGAAAAAAAGAAATAAAAAAAAAAAAAAAAAAAAAAAAGAAAAAATAAAAAAAAAAAAAAAAAAAAAAAAAAAAAAAAAAAAAAAAAAAAAAAAAAAAAAAAATAATAAAAAAAAAAAAAAAAAAAAAAAAAAAAAAAAATCACTTTAAACGATATACCTAAGCTCCACTAGCTTTTATTGCTAAACCAGAATGTAAGCAGTTTTAAAGTTCTTCAAAGAAATACTCAAACACCTGCCTAAATTACCTAGGCGTCCAAATTTATTACAGGAAAGTGATTTAGTATGAATGCTAATTTTCTCAACTAGATTTCTTGTTATAACACTTAAAAAGATGTTACTAACCACGACTACGCTTCGTTACTGTACCAGATTATAAGTATTTAGATTTCTTCAAAGAGATACCTCAAACACCTGCCTAAAATGCCCATTAATCTTAATTATTACATGAAAGTAATATATTTAGTAATGAATGCTAATTTTGTCAACTTTACATTTCTTTGTTATAACACTTTAAAACGATATACCTAAGCTCGACTACGCTTTATTCCTACACCAGATGTAAGTATTTTAGAGTTCTTCAAAGAGATACCTCAAACACCTAGCCTAATTACCTAGGAGTTCCAAATGTATTACATGAAATGATTAGTATGATGCTAATTTTTCAACTTTAGATTTTTTTGTTATAACACTTAAACAATATACCTAGCTCGACTACGCTTTATTGCTACACCAGATGTAAGTATTTTAGAGTTCTTCAAAGAAGATACCTCAAACACCTGCCTAAATTACCTAGCGTATCCAAATGTATTACATGAAAGTTGATTTATATTGAATGCTAATTTTAGATTTCTTTGTATAACACTTAAAACGAATATTTACTAAGCTCGGACTACGCTTTATTGCTCACCAAATGTAAGTATTTTAGAGTTCTCCAAAGAAGATACCTCAAAACACCTGCCTAAATTACCTTAGAGTCCAAATTATTACATGAAAGTGATTTAGTATGAATGCTAATTTTTTCAACTTTAGATTTCTTGTTATAACACTTAAATACGAATATACATAAGCTCGCACTACGCTTTATTGCAGTTATACCAGATGTAAGTATTTTTAGCAGTTTCTTCAAAAAAGATACCTCAAACACCTGCCTAAATTACCTAGGGAGTCCAAATTATTACATAAAAATGATTTAGTTTTGATGCTAATTTTTTCAACTTACATTTCTTTGTTTTTATAACAACTTTAAAACGATTATACTAAGCTCGGACTACGCTTTATTGCTCACCAGAATGTGAGTATTTTAGAGTTCTTCAAAGAAGCATACCTCAAAAACCTGCCTAAATTACCTAGGCAGTCCAAATTATTACATGAAAGTGATTTTAGTATGAATGCTAATTTTTCAAACTTTAGATTTCTTTGTTTATAACACTTAAAACGATATACCTTAAAGCTCGACTACGCTTTATTTGGCTACACCAGAATGTAAGTATTTTTAGAGTTCTTCAAAGAAGATACCTCAAACACCTGTCTAAATTACCTAGGAGTCCAAATTATTACATGAAAGTGATTTAGTATGAATGCTAATTTTTTCAACTTTAGATTTCTTTTTTATAACACTTAAAACGATATACCTAAGCTCGACTACGCTTTATTTGCTACACCAGAATGTAAGTATTTTAGAGTTCTTCAAGAAGATACCTCAAACACTGCCTAAATTACCTAGCAGTCCAAATTATTACAACAGGAAAGTGATTTAGTATGAATGCTAATTTTTACAACTTTAGATTTAACTCATCAAACGATGTATTAAGCTTGCCTACGCTTTTTTGCTACACCAGAATGTAAGTATTTAGAGTTCTTCAAAAAAAATACCTCAAACACCTGCTAAATTACCTAGGATCCAATTATTACATGAAAGTGATTTAGTATGAATGCTAATTTTATTCAACTTTAGATTTCTTTGTTATAACACTAAAAAAGATATAAAAAGCTTGACTACGCTTTATTGCTATACACAGAATGTAAGTATTTTAGAGTTTTTAAAAGAAGTACCTCAACACCTGCCTAAATTACCTAGAAGTCCATAATCTCATTACAATAAAATACGCAGTAGTTGTCATGTAATCCATGTTTTGAGGTTATCAGGCTAATTTTTTCAACTTTATTATTTCGTTGTGTATCTTCTATTTGAATAGAACTATAACACTTAAATAATAAACTAACTTACCATCTGCGTGTTTTTGATCTTAGCTCGACTAGCTTATTTCTCTGATCCAGAATGTAAAGTATTTTAGAAGTTCTTCAAATGAAAGATTACTCGTCAAACACCTGCCCTAAATTACCCTAGGTAGTCCAAATTATTATCTATGTAATAGTGATTTAGTATCGAATGCTAATTTTTTCAACATTTAGATTTCTGGTAATAACACTTTAAAACGAGTTAGTTACACGCTCAAAATTAAGAAGCGTCTC
>JABUQX010012614.1:30000-34273 GCA_015478945.1 Trachelipus rathkii | reverse complement strand
CTTGTTCGTTCGATTTTGTTGGTGTTAACCGTTTTGCATTTATCGTTATATACTATATATTTATATCGTAACTATAAACTAGCTTAGATAAAAGGAAATAAAATATGGGGTAATTAGTTTTCTTCATTATTTTACAATGAACGCACTGAGAGCATAGGTTCGACACTTGAGTGTTTCACAGTTTATATTATATTCAATAATGGTATTTAGGTTTTATAATTTTATATTTCACAGTAGAATTAATGTTGTTAAGTAAGAACCCGGCCCTGCTTGGAAGGCTCCTTTTAATACACGCACCTCTTCTATATTGATTCGTGCTTTTGCTGATATAGTTTAATTCAATGAAGTATTAGTTTAGTGGTTGGAGTGCCTAATCACTTTAATTTTATAATATTATTAACTCTTTACAATGTTGACTTGTATTGAATGTGCATGTTTTCTCCAGTGGCAGATGCCAGTTCAAATGAATAATAATTTATTCAAGTTCCAACATGAAACAATATACGGCGTTTGAAAGTGTTAAAATTTTTGAAAGTGGAAAAGTAGAGAAATATAAAGGAAAAAGGTGTTTTCTAAACTTTACAAGTAGTATACCTGTAAAAATAAGGAAAGTGTTAATTAGGTCTGGGCTTAGAGTGTTGGAATTGAGTCTGTGTAGATTTACGACTCGCACAAGTTCTGTTCAAACTACGAGATATGTGATTTGTTTATTCAGAAGAGCAGTGCTTTTGTTAAAGTCATATTATGAGGAGAATGATGTGCAAACACGATGGTAGAAAAGAGATTGGAGAGAATCGATCAGAGTGTGAGAGTTAATAGGACGAAAAATCTTAGAGTCCAACCTTTCAAGAAAAGAAATGTTTGAAGAACCAACCCAAGGATGCGACACATTCTCCATAATAAGATGGAAAACGTCCTTATTCAAAGCAACAACTGTGTGATGTAAAGAGATTTTAAAGAAGTCTCAGAACACCTAAGTTCTTAGAAGTTTGCTTAGTGGGAGAGATGGTGTGATCCTTCTAAGGAAGACCAGGAAAAATCGAAACACCAAGAATATTAATTAAAAATAAGATTAGGTTTCTGCGTTTTCAAAGGAGATTATAAAGTTGAGGGGAAGATTTTATCGAGTAAATAGATGAAGAAGCTAAATTTTTGAGACATTGAAAGCAACTATGACTGCTCTGCCTCAATTGCAAAATGCTTGAAAAATCAGAGGTCAATTAGTCAAAGGTCATCCTCTTAATTGACTGTGATGTCTTTCAAGAGTGAAAGGAATATTGAAGAGAGAAATTAGCTTCCTTAACAGAAGAAAGATGATAAAGTGACAGAAAGAAGGTCATTGATAATTGTAGAAAAAGAAATGGGTCATGACAGGTCACAGAAACATCACTTCTACTAGATTTAAAAGGTGAACAGTGGCAGTCTACAGTTTCTGACATAGGACGACCAGAAATGAAATCAGAATGAGAATATTTCCTCAAAGAGGAAGTTTGTAAATTAATTATAAGATGGACTTGAAACGTTCTTTTTTGGGAACGTGGATGGCCTAGTGGATAGAGCGCCCGGTTACTGTTAACTCAGCGACGCGGAGTCCAGTGTTAAAATCCAGTTAATAAAGCATTGCATCAAACTCTAAAGAAGAGCATCGATATGCAAAAGTTCTACCGGAATGCCGAAGAACAAAGGGCCAATTATTAATCTAAGAGAGAGGAAAGATCATCACTAGAGCATTCCCTGCGAAGAAAGTCACACTGGCGATCATATATATATATATATATATATATATATATATATATATATATACTAATATAGTAGCATATATATATATATATATAATAATATATGCTATATATATATATATAGGTAAGGGTTACTTTTCTTACCTATCGTATGATTGTTGATTTTACTGTATATCGATTATATATCGATAAAGATTATAAAAACAATTTTTATTTTAATGTGAATAGAAGTTAAATTTAAAAGAAAATAAAAACACCAAAAAATGAGCGAAAAGTAGCTTCACTTGTTTACAAAAAAAAATTAAACTAAAAATTTATATTTTTATTCGTAAATTATTAGTATTTAGCAGAAATGAATGTAAGTGACATATACAAAATTTGTTCAAGTGACTGCGGTCACTTTTAAGTTTTTGCAATATTTCCAATTAATTGTGATGAATAAGAAATGTAACGCATGCAATATTAAATGTGACATTTTAAGAAAAAGGCGAAAGTTTTTATAAAATTTTTCGGGTGTTCACATTAACGAATACCCACGGGTAGACCGCCCCGATGTCAGGAATCGGGTCTCGGCCTCTAGGTGGACTACGGGGGACTAATCCACTCGGGGATGGTCAGACCCCCCCTCTTTGCTCTTTGGTTGTCGCGGGAGTTCACTCCGGCCAGCCCCTCCGGGGTATGAAACATCCCCCTCCGTCCCCCATCGGCTCGAGGCCCCTAAAAAGGGTAAATACCCCTTTTGCAATTGCTGCATATACAAAATTTGGCACAAATCTGTGCCAAATCGATGCTGCATAAAACGTCTTAGCACCCCATAATATATATATATATATATATGTGTTTATTTAGATATATAATTATATATTTATATATATAATAACTTAAACTTGCTATGCTGTAATATATTTAAAATAAATATATATTTTTTATGTATTTTTTATATAAACATTAAAGTTGCTTCACTAAATTTAAAAAATAAAACTTTCGTATTTTACCATTTTCCTGGCTTCTTTTCAATATTTCAAATGTATCGATATTTCAAATATTTCGATATTTCAAATGGACTCGATTCGATAGGTAAGAAAGTAAACATTGTCCATATATATATATATTATTAACATAAAGGGAAATCATCCCATGAATTTTTTCATTTTGTACTCTCTCTCTCTCTCTCTCTCTCTCTCTCTCTCTCTCTCTCTCTCTCTCTCTCTCTCTCTCTCTCTCTCTCTCTCTCTCTCTCTCTCTCTCTCTCTCTCTCTCTCTCTCTCTCTCTCTCTCTCTCTTACTCTCTTTCTCACTCCCCACTCTCCATAGGTACTTCACACACTCACTCCATATACACTCTATAAACATTCCAAGCATCCTACATATTCTCTCCATACACTCAAAAACCTTTCTTTCCATTCGTAGCTTTTATAAGCCCACGAGGTTGAATCCTTCACAAAATAGGAAAAATTTTTAGACTTTATTATTTGTAACCTTTTTTTCTCTTTACAAATAATGTTTTCAATCTTTTTTCCTTATTTCGGTAATAGCTAAAGAATAAAAATACAAAAATATTGAAATGGAAAAAATGCATTTCAATAATTTCATACTTTCTCAATTTATTTTAACAAAGGCAGAACGTATATATATATATATATATATATATATATATATATATATATATATATATATATATATATATATATATATATATATATATATATATATATATATATATATATATATTTATATATATATATATATATATATATGCTCGCTGCTCTTTGCTGCTGTATGCTCTTTCGTAATAACAATACTTAATTAGGCCTCGCCTACTTTTGCATAATAATATATATATATATATTTGCTTATAACTATAATAATATATATAAAATATAACTTATATATATATATATATATATATAACAACTATATGTATATGAATATATATAAATATATGTAACCAACATATATATATGTAATAATATATGTAATAATATATATGTATATATATATATAATAATAGCATAATATATATATATGGCCTTATATATATAATATATATATAATATATATACTCTTTCATATATATATAGATGTATATTTATATATATATATATATATAGCATATATATATAACAATATAATATATATATATATATATATATATATATATATATATATATATATATATATATATATATATAGTGTATGTTTGTAAATATAGATAGTACACATCTAAATATACATATATATACATATGTATATAACCTTATATATATATATATATATATATATATATATATATATATATATTTATATATATATATATATATATATGACTAATGTTTATATATATATATATATATATATATATATATATATATATATATACTATATATATATATATATATATATACATATATATATATATATATATATATATATATATGTATATATATATATATATAATATATATATATATATATATATATATATATATATATATATATGAGATATATATATATAGCATAATAATATATATGTAG
>JABUQX010012614.1:12500-25000 GCA_015478945.1 Trachelipus rathkii | reverse complement strand
TTGAAATCGTGTTGTGAGTAAAGAAATAGTGTGTAATTGTCGAAATATCGGAGTCCTGCAATGGTGGCAGCTCGTTAACTATCTAAATCTGGAGGAGTAGGTGTTTAATTACTCGTCGCTTAGTCTATTCTCACATATGTATCAGTTGAGAGGTATTTAATCAGGCGAGTAGAGATGAGGCGCGAGCGAGCGGTAGGGGTCCTAACGTTAAAGGTGAGAAAATTTTTCCCTCATAACTACCTGTTTGATTGAAAAAAGATTATACGTAGCTGCGGAATTGATCCTCGTGCGAGAGAGAAACAGAGTGTCCCAATGACACTAAACCACTTACCGTCACCTGCTCGACCTGGAGGAGTTGGTGAAGTAAGTAAGTTGTTTTTTGAGTATGTTTCCTCTATACATAATTATATTATATTAGGTGCCATTGTACCCGTTTTATGTAATTTCATTTTAATTTTTAAAGCAATTTTAAGAGCTAACCAAACTACATATCACGTAAAAATGGTGTATCGTTGACTTCATTTCAAAATTAAACGCAGGAAGGGTACACATAATTTTTATATTGGCCTCTCGCGAAGAAGTATGTAAAGTCATGAGATATTCCGCAATGAGTAAAATATCTTCTTTAAAAATTTCTTTTGCATCAGAGTGTGTCTCATTGAGAATAACTTCTGCGAGTATGATTGTTTATTTTCTTGCATCTTGAATGAGTTTGTGAACATATTTGCTATAAATGTTCCTAAATATATCGGTTGCACTCAATATAAATAAATTAATTATAGTCG
The DNA here is from genome assembly GCA_015478945.1 of Trachelipus rathkii. Taxonomy (NCBI): domain Eukaryota; kingdom Metazoa; phylum Arthropoda; class Malacostraca; order Isopoda; family Trachelipodidae; genus Trachelipus; species Trachelipus rathkii. The sequence continues at coordinate 24,215 of JABUQX010012614.1, read as the reverse complement.
GATTTTTCGATATAGTATATTTTGTTAATTTGGAATTAGTTCCATATATTTTCCTGGTGAAGCAAGGGAGGTAGTGCCTCCTCTGTAATTTGAGGAGAGTAGTGAGTAGAGAGAAAACCTCATCTTACTTCGATAATATGACATCCACATAGAGTAAATTCTTTCATGTACAACCTATTTTTATATTTTGCTATTATATTATATATATATCACTTATATTTTATTTTTACTTATTTAATATCAAAAATAATTTTTCTTTTTATATATCTCTTTGTGTTTGGGAGAAAATTCCCACAGGGTTCGCTAATATGGTGTATAATCATAAGAGGTTTCAAAAAACTCGAGTTTTCCTAATGTTTGTGTTTGAGAGCTGTTTTACATCTACTTGTGTGAGTAAGTTCATATTGAGAATCACACATGTGCTAAATAAAATTTTATCTTTCACTTTTATTATTACTATCCACTATTTTTTCAGGTTGTTCATATATATTTAAGCATTATTTTTTGGTTATTTAAAACCATTTTATACATCCCGTCATTAATTATAGTTGTGGCAAATAGTATGGCATCACTATGATCGCTAATATTGGTATGGTCAATCAAATTTGCGTATTTGCCCCTTATACCTGTATCTCGTATTATATATTTTTATTTTGTGAGACTAAGATTGTTAGTTTGATAATTTAAATATTAATCGCGCCAGCTGCGTTTCAATATAGTGCTAAAGCACTATAAAGCGGTTAGCGTGTAGCGTGCTGGGAAACGAGGGTGGCAGTGTCGAGTTCACAGTAATTTTAATGTGGTGCGTTTGCTGGAACGGTGCGGTGCGGTATTGCAGTTATCTGGTCGCGAGTGATGTAAGTATATGTATATATAATTCATAGACTTCATTCTCGTGCGTTCAGTAGAATTAATGCGCATTTGTTTTTCATCTTACCATTCAGAGCTAGTTTCACTTTATATTAAACGTGCGCCTAGATTCAACTAGGTAAGGCGTATTTACGTTTATAATTTAACTCACTGCGCTGTTCAACTCAATACTATGCGCAATTGTAACAATTTATGTTTGTTTCTTCGTGTGCGCAATATGACTTTGTGTTTATGTTAATTCAACGTATGCGCAATTAACTAGTTGTGTTGTGCTATCATCAGTTAATTCGCTCTCAAATGACTCTACTTAATAGCGCGACATTTACATTCATATGTGCTGCTAAGTGTGACTTTGTTAGTTTGCTTACTACTGTATGCGCAATAATTAGTGATGCTTCACTGATGTGGCGCAATAATTATGTGAATGCATTCACGTGTTTTTTAAATTGTACTCCATTTGTGTTTGTAGTCATCTCTGTGTGTTCAATATATCTATTTGATCTCTTCTAGCGTATGCGCAATTGAGACTATGTGTTTTGTTTTTCTCTCGTAAGTGCGCTTGACTTTGTTTGCTTCATACATGCGCAATTACAATATCTGTGTTATGTTCACGTGTGCGCAATTAACGTTGTGTTGCTTCACGCGTGTGGGCAATTTACTCTATAGCTGGCCAGTTTAACTTCGATGTAGTTATAAGTCAGAATGACTTATGTTAGTTAGGCGCTGATGTCACGTGCATTTCCGCAGTGCACAACTTAACTACGTGCTTATATGTTAACTGTGTTTGACTATCACGTGTGTGCAATAAATATACGTCTCGTGTTGTCCTTCACGCGTCGAGGAGAACTTGTTATATAATAATGTCTCACGCAGATTTGTTATCTTCATACTAAATTGCAGTTGAGATTATTTTTGTAGAGTGCCGTAGTCGCGACTCGTGGTCGAACTAACAGACCCTCAATATCCTTCATATCGAAGTAAGCCGCAATTGGTATCATATGTGTTTTGATTCACAGGTCTGCTGCCGTCAGTCAATAAAGTAATGTGGTAAGACAATAAGCCCAACTAGCTAAAACGCGTTAAGCTTGAGCAGCATATACTCAACAACTATGCAACGGTGTTGAAACGACCCGCTCGGCAATAAGTGGAGCCCATCTGTATCACTCTATCAACATCAAGAGGAATCGATTCAGTTCGTCATCCCCGGCAATCTTATATACACCTCATATTCAGCATCCTATATCGGGGTATAATTCGTCCCACATAATGATATACCTATGCTAGAAGCCAAATTTATCGAACCCAACAAGGCGATCTGTGGGTATCTACACCACTGGCTCCCTACGCTGACCAGTTTCACGATTGCCGCTTCCTCCACTAACACTCCACTGAAGACCTAGTTTCCCGAATGCTCTACTAATACAAGTTATAGATCGATACCGGAAAGGACAGACACCTGACTCTAGTATGCCTTCACTCCGTTGATTAGTTATTGTATTCTTCAATGACTAGAAGCTCGTATACGAATCTGCATCTTGAGACAACTGGGATACACTGTTACCCACTTATGTCCCCATTATATTGAATATGTTGGTATTGAATATATCTATTAATTATATTAGAGTATATTTAAATTATTATATATATTAATTATATTAATATTAATATTATTATTATATTTAATTAATTATGTTATATATTAAAATTATTAATAAATTGATAACCTATGAATTATAAGGAAGAAAAAAATAAACAATTCGCTAAAAATAATTTTATTATTAATTTAATTGTTATTCTTAATTTCTATATTTATGAATTATATTAAGTAGAGATAATTTATTTATTAATTTAAATTTAATTAGTGCAAGATAAAAGTCAAGTGTTTTATTTTTTTTTCTCTTATACTTTACTCTTACACTCACTCACTCACTTCGCGAGCACACTCTTTTAAGAGAGGGGCGGATAATAATATAGAGGAACCCCACTATAGAAATACCGCCAGCCTAAGGTCTAAAATTCTCATAACAGCGCAAACCGATGGGCCTTCTTAAGAGTTGGATATTAGAAAGTATCCCGTCTGGAAATCGGCAAGAAGGAACTAAAATATGTTTTCTATCAAACATGTATAGTTGCTGGTAAAGAGAGAGAGCGCAACCACCAACGATCTTAAGTCTGGATTTCCATACTCACACGAGTCATAAATTACATGCGAGTATTGCATGAGTGCAACATTCTATAGTCAATGAATAACGCGAGGCAGACTGAAATATTATAAATTATAAAATTAATTTATTATTATAATATTATAATTATTATTTAATATTAATTATTAATAATTTATTTATTATTATATTAATATTATAATATATAATATTATATAAATTATTAATTATCTATATTATATTTTAGAGAATTTAAAAAAAAGCCCCCAGGAACAAACAAGAAGCAGATCCAGTTATTACGTACGTGATCTATTATGTCCCACGTAATTTTATTTTATATCCATTTTCAGTTAGGGGCTAAAATGCCTGTGAAACCTTTTTTATTAATGATTGTATATATATAATAGTATATTATAGTTTGTAATACGGAAATAAACTAAATATAGCTAAGTTAGTGAAATTAGCTTTTATCTAAATTATACTAAAACAATGCCCTCAGCGGTAATAATAATACATAGAATTATAATACTGATATATATTGTCACACAAATGCGCGCATCGCACACTCATGCGAGTACAAAACTAGCTATTTAAAATGTTCCAAACCCCTCTCATGTATGAACCATCCTACAAGCGTTTTCAATCGATTTAGATCGTCCCATCTGATATAAATATATATATATATGAATATATAATATATATAATATATATAATATATATATATATATATTATATATATTATATAATATATATATATATATATAATATATAATATACCGTACCCCCCAATATAATATATATAAGGAAGACTTTATTATATATCTTATAAGGTATAGGATTTCCATATTAGTGGATAATGATTAAAGGGGGGTGAAGAGAAACACTCATAGCATGAGGATGAGAAGACACTCTTAACTGCCCTGCGTCGTGTGAAACCGCACCAATAGGAAAAGTCTGCGCGGAAGACCCACATATGCCAGGCTAGCTGATCACAATTGAGCTATCCCTCCAACCACAATTTGGATTGAAGAACGATCTTGAGATATAGAGTCCATACATATTCCATAGACATCGTGCGGAGCATATTGTCCCTCACCCTGCGACTAACATGCGTGTGGTTCAATCCCAGAGAAGTGAGTTAAATTCTTTACACTCTCGCGAGATTTATGTTTCTCTTTCTTAACATCCTTATATGAGGAAGATTGCGATATTATTTATTAGCAATTAATTTACATTTCTATATTATTAATTTATAAAAATTAAATACCATTTTATAAATACAAAAGCATATACATATAATATAAAATTATCGTTGTAATTTATTATTATTTTAAATAAATTTATTAATATATATAAAACTATATATTATTGAAAGATAATATTGTGAGAGGGATTATCAATCTTTATAATAATTAACTTTATTTTTTTTTTTAAGTTCACACTCCATCACTAGTTAGGCATAGCCTACTATTCTAAAATATAGGGTAGAACGTTTCTATTATATTCGGATAATGTCTTATACTAATAGATTATCCGGAATATTTATTGATTACGATAATAAAACTCACTAGCGAGACCGTAAATATATTATTTATACTTTTTGAACGACTTATATACATATTATAATATATATTATTTATATATAAATACTATACCTGTCTGATCATTACTCACTATATAAAATATATATATACCGATTATAAAAAGGTAATAAATACATTGCTTTTATCTATTATGACGTGTTCTTTATTTATATTATACTGATAAGTGAAGTTATACTATAGTTATTATTTCTATGAAGAAACTCTATTCAAGTTCAAATATAACATATTTTATTTGAACTTTTTAGTATATGCCAACTAGATTGATACATAGTAGTAAGGCAGTCGCCAATTGAATTTTTTCACCAAGCTTTCTTATTGTAAAGAAACACATATTGTCGAATAATTTATATCTCATCTTAATCTCGTTCATTTACTAATTAAATCTAAATTAATTAATATAATAAATATAAATTTTATTCCACTAAGACAACTTATTTGAGTCAATTATATTATATGTATAATTTAATATTTATATTTTTAATTATTATATTGATTTATTTAATTATATTAATTTATTAATGTAAAAATTTATTATTATAAATTATATAAATTATTTAATATATATTATTTACACTTTAATTTATTTATTATTATTATTTATATAATCGATTTTTTCACTCTATGTTTACATTATTATTTACTATTTGTATTATTTATTATTTATTATATATTACTATATTAATTTATTATGTAATTAATTAATACCTAATTTTAAGTAATTGTATAATATTTCGCAATTGGCAAATTTTATAATATCATTATGCTGAATAAAATATAATAATGTAATTATATTATTGTAATGTATCCTTAGATTGCCAGACCAAGTAGCCTTACGACGTTTCTTGATTTTAGACTTATTTAAGAGGAAGTATGTGGAGTTATTTATTCGAATTTAATATTGTACAGATAGTATGTGGATTTCGTGTTCTTGATGCTTAGAGATATTTTGTTTTTTGTTCACTCATTTATTAATGAAACGTATTATCTCTTGGACAAATGCGATACACCTTACGTTGATTTGTATAATATAAGATAGAAATGTTATGAATTATAATTTATACATCTATGAATTTTACACGAACGAAAGGTGTTTATACATGATATATGGAGCTTTCTAGAATTTAAAAGGGTTGTTTTAATAATGGTCAATGTTTGAAATCTTAGAGTGATTGCGCTTGTAATATACTGGCATGTTTTACATTTTTTAAGAATGAACTTTGTCCTTTGATCATATTTAAATAAAACTATATTATCCTTCCCTATAGTATATGTTTCGCCTATTTTTCGTTTGTTTGTTTATTTCGTTCGTCTTTTTCATCTCTAGTTTGTAGAGTACACCAGGCTCCTCTCTTGTCCAAATTATGTGTTACACGTATTGCCAATTTAGTTTACGTTGGCCCATAAGTTGTTCAACTAGGTATTTAGTCAACGAGTTCATTGGATATGGCCATGTTTGTAAAAATTAAATACCACCGTAGAGAACCTTACACTTACATACACATACTCTCGGCTTAGAATACGAGATACGTACGGACCAGAAGAGATTTTATTTTTCTAGAGTGGAGATTCTTTATATTATTTTTTAATATTCAGTTACTTATGTGTTTCTTACTACCTTACCCACAATAAATTTACTTTATATAATTAAACCTATATTTGCATTTTCTATTTTAAATATTATTATTGATATAATATATATAGAGTTGTTATACGCATTACTTTAGAGTAATTTATATTTTGTAAGTATACACTTGCTATTTGAAGGTAAATTGAAGTATGCGTATATAGACATTAAACATTTTTTCGCACAAACATAAGACGCTGTCTATCTCTTATACTCAAGTCTTTTGTACGCGATATTTTTTCATGTGCATATTAATTTGGCAAATTTTTTTAATTATAAGCATATTTAATTAAAAGTAAGTGAATTTTATGAAATTTTCTTTTCCTCTTTTAGAAGTTTTTAAATAATATATACGATAAATATCAACGTTAAGAGATATTAATTGATGGCGTTTGTGAGAATATACTCACTATTTGCTCGTATTTGAAACATATTTTTTTGCTAATTGATCTTCTATGGCAAATTACCATTTCATAAACTTATTTTCTAACGGAAAGGCGAATTAGGATAGAGGATCCTTTAGAATTCGGTTTGCTGCTGCGGCTAACATCATATTTAAATATAATTTACTCTTAAAATATTTGTAATTGCTGTAATATCTCTCATTAGGTTTAAATATTATTTTTTCCTCTCTTTCATTTTTGTTGTCCATTGTATGCTCGGTTCTCATAAAGTAGGAATACTTTGTAAGACGGGGATACAATATTCAACGCCTTTTGAATTTCAGCCATTTTGAAACTGTAGTACTGTATATGGAAATATTTATTAATTGTTATTTGTTTTTAACTATTATTTTAACTTATATTATCATTACCTCTTTTTATGTTGACAATCTAAATGACATTGATATCGCGATAAAAACCCTATTGGGAAATTCTGAGAGTAAGATGTGTTCTTCTTTGTGGAATGTGAATAAGTATTATTTGTTGTAGTTGATTTATGTATAGATTATTTTCATTTTATTAATATTTCTTTTAATAAATAGAGCTGAAATTTTACCTTCATTGAGTGTGATCTCAATTTTATTCAAGCATATTTATTTAATTTTTGATTGCTCATGATTAATTTTTGTGAGGTATTGTGGAGTTTGGCCTTACGCTAAAACGAACTTTATAAGTCAACTGTGACACAATTCGTTTTACTTAATCATACGAGGTTTTAGTAAGAATCAGCAATACTCTTTGTGTGCAAGTTGTTTATTCAGGATCCATCCAGATCCATTAATTACACTTGGTGGTTGAAGCGTTTACTGTAAAACAGATAGTGGCAAATAACCTTTATAGCTCTGTAGTGTACATCAATTATGGGGCTGGCCGAAGAAAATATTCATGTAGATAAATAAATTTATAAGTGTATTGTACAAGTCACATATAAATATATATATATATATTATATAATATATATATATTTATATATTATTATTATTTTTATATTATTATATATATATATTTATTATAAATATTATATTTATTATATATATTATATTATTAAATATATATAATATATTATATATTATTATATATATATTTTATATATATATATTATTTATTAATATGATTATTTAGAGATTTATATATATTTAATACTAATATATTATATATATAATATTATATATTATTATAATATATATATAATATTAATATTATTATATATAATTATTATATTATTAATATATATTAAATATATTTCTTATATAAATTATATATATATATTTATATATTATATATTTAATATATTAAATAATTTTTAGAACAAACAAAATTTATTATATTAACATCTAATAAGTTTCGAATAATATTAATTATATTTATATTATATATATATTATATATAATTATTATATAAGGAGGAAAAATTGTATTTCATTAACAGCTAAAATTTCTTTCAATTTCAATTTAGTTAAAGTAATAAAATCTGACATTTGTATAGAGGTAGCTAACCTAGGGGTGTTTGAGTAAATTTTTTTGAAGCGCGAATGGTAAAACTATGTTGGAATATACGTGATTGGTTAGGGTTTGAGTGTTGATTGGTGAGTTTACGTATGTGCGATGTTGCCTGAGCGCAGCGATTTAGAAATAGAACGCGGAGTGTGGTAGGGAGCGTATATAACGACAGTGGATTTAAGTAGATATTCTGATTTAACTAATGACGTTTCTTCCTTATTAACCTAACCTAACTAATTTTATGGAACTTATATATATATATAGTGTAATATATATATATATATATATATATATATATATTATATATATATATATATATATATATATATATATAATATATATATATTCAATTGACATAAAACTGAAAAGAAAACAAAATTTGTAGTTTAACTTATCATATCTAACAAATACAAAAAATCCAATAAATCGATATCTGATTGGAAAAATGATATTTGATAATCTGATAAATTGCATATAAGCCATATATATATATATTATAGCTATATATAATATATATATATATATATATATATATATACATATTATATATATAGTATATATTATTCAATTTAAATAAACTGAAAGAAAACAAATTTGTAGTTTAGAACTTTAAAAATAAAACCAAAAATACAAAAAATGCAATAAATCGATATCTGATTGAAAAATGATGTTTTGCTGTTAATGAAATTGAATTAAGCCCATATATATATATATATAATATATAATATATAGGGAGTATATATATATATATTATATATATATATATATATATATATATATATATATATATATATATATATATTTATAAATAATATATATTATATATTATATATACTATATATATCTATATAATATATATATAGTATTAATATATAATAATAGTATAATATACTATATATATATAGTAGTATAATATATATATATAGTAGTATAGAATATAGATTGGTGGAGTAGAGAGATGAGAGAGAAGAGAGGGTAGAAGAAATAGTGATGAGAGTGACGGAGATGCGAATGAGAAGATAAATGATTCAACCCAATAAACACCACCATGGAAAAGATTATTTTCATACCGATTTAAGAGTACTCATAGTAGTAGACATTAAGCCCCTTAAATCTTGGAATCAAGGAAATTGAGGGATATCAGAGAAAATAAATGAATACTAGTTTGGAGAAAAAGTATATAGTACTGATTTGCCATAAATTTCACATACTTACAATTAGAATAGAATGAGTATATATACTGGTAGTATGGTAAGATGAGATTATCGCAAGATGAATAGAGATTCTGTTCGTTGCATTAGCAATAGTAATATATATATATTAAAAAAGAGATGCCAAGCTGTTATGATTGAGATAGAATAAAGTGGTATTTGAAAGAAACTTAATGGAGATAGATTGTGAGCGCTAAATACTCTAACCTTAGATATACCTTATGATGTCGATACTTACTCGCATATAATGTAGCGTAACTCCAAACACACAATAATTAAGATGATAAGATAAACTATTGTGGGGTGAAAAATAGTATCAATAACCCTGGAATATTCACTATCAAAAAATATTATTTCCTCACATTAGTGAATCTATGAATATTCATTAGATGAAAATACCAACTTCACCTAACCATGTAAATATATAAAGTATAAAAGAATGAGAACAATAAAAAATTATATGGAGTGGAAGGGTAACTCAATACCATCACATTTATAATTTTAATATTTGATGTAATAATATTTATTAAATATAAGTAACATATATATTAATAAAAATAAAGTAAATTAATGATAAAATGCCCGTTATTTAATGGACTCAATTTATTATAAAATTTGACCTTTACTACATATTTACCCTTCATTAATCAATAATATATTAATATCGAATGATCGGTATTATACCTTGTCTAATAAAAATAATACAATAAATATACTTAACTATACTGTACATACTGCTGTGATCTATAAATACTTATAACATAACTAATTAATTAATAATAATTATAATAATTAAGGGTAATTATCTAGTACATTTTAATAATTATCATTATTACCAGTCCAAATACAGATTAAACATATAAATTATAAACTAACTTTATGGAATAAATAATATGGGTATTGATAAATTATTTTTTAATACAAAAATGTCTGAAACCCTTTTGATAAGGTGTTCAGAAAATTGATGAGAAAAAAAATATGATATTCGAAAATTAATTATTTTTTTATCTAAAATAAGCAGTCGACAATTTTCCGTTCGGATCGACGATCATTTGGGTATAGGAGCATCTTTTTGTAGAACAATTTAACCTTTTACTCGAATGTTTGTAAACTTTATTTTAGGTTTTTATTATTTTGATGTTTCTGTTGTTCGCATATTGCATATATTTTCCCTTCCAGGCAAGTACATTCTATGACTACGAAGATGGAAAACTAAGACTGAATATCAAGAAAGTTAGAGCAGAAGATTTTGGAAACTATTCTGTGAGATTGGAGGCCCCAAACGGAAGTTACGATGAAACTTACGCTTTTTTAATTGTGAATGGTAAAAATTTTGTTAGCAAAAAATTTTAAGAAATGATTCATTCATTAATTATTATTGGTAAAAATAGTAAAAATTTTATCTAAAATCTGTGAACTAGGAACAAATAGTTCAATTTTTGGTAATATTAAAATTTTGTAGGCTAAAAAACTTTTAGGAGTTCTTCATTCTTTAAATGATAATTGGAAAAAAAGTTATTTAATTTTTTTCGGAATTTTCAAAAAAAAATTATTCATTTTTAATAGTAAACATTCTAAAACATTTATCTAAGAACTATAAGCAATAAAGTTTTAAAAATTTTAAATTTTAATCCAAAATTTTTAATGAAAGATTAATTTTTGAAAATAAATTTAATGTGGAATGACAGATATCCTTTATAGTAATTTATTTGCTTCTGTAGTTTTTAAAAGATTATTAATTTTCCAACACTAAAATAGAGAAAACAATAATTTTCTCTTTGTATTTTTGTAGATTGAATAGATTTTTAGATTGATTTATTAAAATTTTAAACTTTTAACTTTACCTATTAGAAAAAATTGTTTTATATAAAAACAAATTAAATGTCTGATTATTTTCAATATCCCCAAAGAAGGATATGTCATTAAAATAAATATTTAGAAGAAAATAACCTATATATAAAGAGAATTAAATATCTTTCAAAATTAGAGCTTTAAGAATGGCTTAACGTTCAATACAATTTTAAAAAATAACTTTCTTTAAGGTAAATTTTGATGGATAACATTAATTCTCTAGTCTTTATAAAAAAAGTAATTTAGGGTTAAATTTATATTTTTAAAAGTATATTAAAAATTAAAAGTTAGTAACAAATTTCAATGAAATTTAAAATTTGTTATAAAACAGAAAACTTTAAATACAATTTAATATTTTTGTACTTATATTTATTATTATTATTATTATTATTATTATTATTATTATTATTTTTCATCAAATATTTTTAATCTTTAAATTTAAAATTATCAT
>JABUQX010012614.1:0-7500 GCA_015478945.1 Trachelipus rathkii | reverse complement strand
TCTATTGTCTATTATTAAAGTATAATTATTATTTAAAATTATTTAATTATATACTTTATATTTTTATTTTATATAAAAATTAAGATTTATTATTATAGTTTTATTTCTATTTTATAATTTTATTTAAATAAATATATATAGTCTATTTACTTATATATAAATATATTAATTAATTATATATCATATTTTAATATATTACATAAATTAATACAAATAGTTCCAGTACATAATTATAACACATACTTACAAGAAAGAGTTTAAAAGAACATTTACTGAAAAATTAAATAATACATTCTATTTACCTATATTATATTATTAATTTTTAAGGTTTATATATTCTATTTTTCTATTGTATAGGATATTCTTATAGTATTAATAGATTTTTCATAGTACGAATTTATATATTTATTATTATCGATATTTAGATCCTTGGACCTAACTTTACAATGTTGGTAATTAACTATTAAACTTTAAATTTATTTATTTTTATATTTATATATTATTATAATTCATGATATTATATATTTATAATATAATTTTTATTATACTATATATTGTCGCGGTGAATATTACTAACAATTAGTAACTTATTTAATATAGATATATATAGATACCTATAAAATTTAAATTTAATTTTAAAAATTTATAACATTTAGGTTTTGTAGTTTTAAGAATTTTTAACATTCAGAATTTTAGATTTATTTATAGTTTTAATTAGTTATTATAATTATCACTCATTAATTTAATAAATTATTTATATTTATTTTATTTATCGACAATTTTATAAATAATTAATTCACTTCATTTTTTTATATTCTATCTTTTATATATTTCTAATCTTATTCTAATAATATATTTAATTTACAAAACTATACTATATATATAACTTAATTATATATAATATAGCATATTTACCAATTTATATAATTAATAGCTAATATTAAATTATACTTATTCAAATATACTATTTTATATTTTCATATAATTTTAAGTTGAGACTTTACAGATAAAGATATATGATACACAATGTTTATATACTATTTTATACTATTTTACTATTTTTCATGAGCAAAAAGAATTTACATAAGACTCATTCTATATATAATATAATACATTCATTACAATTAAAAATTAATATACTTTACTCTATAATTTTTATATATATTATATTTCATTATCTTTTTAATTTTTTATAAATTACTTTATAATTAATAATATATTATTAATTACTAGTTAAGTGTCTATCATATATTTATAAATATTTATCAATTATATAATTATTAAAATTTAATACTTCATTCAAATAATATAACTAATTTTTATATATTACAATAATAATAATAATATATTACTAATATATTATATTATTAATAATATATTAAATAATTAATTTGTTAATTTATTGTATCGTTATTACTATTTGTAACGAATTTGTTACTATTTATAATTGCATTTATACAAATTATCTTAATAATTTATGTATTACAATAACTATATTACATATAATATATTTAAATATTATATTAATTATACTTACTGTGAACTTTAATTGCATATATAATAATTAATTGTTATTATTACATTTACGTATAATTTTAATTTAATAATAGCAATATGATAATATTTATATATAAAATAAAATAATAATATACTTATATAATAATTAAAAATAAATTTATTATTAAATTTATATATATTAAAATATATTTATTAAAAATTAAATATATTTAATTATATAATATAAATATTATTATTTATATAATTATGAATCTAATATTATTAATATATATTACTTACTTTTATAATTCATTATAAATTATTAATTTTATACTACTTTTAATAATATATTCATTATAATTAATTATTTAATTTTATTTTTTATTAATATTATATAATAAATAATATAACATAACTAACTATTTTAATATTAACTTAATTTATTTAATCATATAAATTTATAAAATTTAATTATTAAAATTAAATATTAATTTTATTATATTATTATGATTTAACATATATATATACATAACAATTTTATTATCACATTATATATAAAATTATTTTATATATAATTAACTCTGTTAAAATAATAATATTAAACTAATAAAACTTTACTAATATATTATTTACTTAATAAAATTAATTACTTACAAAATATTATAATATACAAGTATAAATTTTATATATTCACAAATTTATTTTAGAATCTCTTTTTACAACATTCGATTTCCTTCTTATATTACTTTATTCTATCATATACTTTCTATACTTAATAATTATATATATCATAATATATACTAATTACCTAAATTACGACAATAAAAAACTGTAATAATTATATATTTATTTTAATTCTTATTTTAAATATAAATTTTAACAATATATAACATTAATAAATTAATTTATAGCTACGTCATTATATTAAATACTTGCTTATATTTGGAAGAAATGTAATTATTTTATTCTATTACATAAAATTTATACATTTTAAAATTAATTAATTACTTAATATTTAGTTATAATATTTTTTAAATTAACCAATTAAATGTATAATATATAATTTTATATATTTATTTAATTTAATAATTCAAATATTACTATAAATTTTACAATAATAACTAATAAAAAATACATTTTATATTTATTATAATACTTAAATTATATATTAATTAAATATTATTATTTATTTAACTTATAAATAATATAATTTTAAATATTATATAGTATACATTCTTTATATAATATTAAATAATTTAAATATTTTACTTTCTTACTATATTTATTTAATATATAATTTAACATATAAGAATTTAATATTTATTATTTTATTCTTTAATTAATTTTAATAATTAGTTATTTTATTAATAAAATTATATATATTATATATATATATATATATATACTAATATATACTATATATATATAAATATCATAATATAAGGAATACAAATTTCAATAAAATTTACTTAGCGGATGGATTGCTTCGAACTGAGAAATGAATGTGTGACTAGAGTGTGGTGGGAACACTTCGAAAATCTTGCATAACCATATGGCAGTACATGAAGAGGTGATAAATAAATGTGTATGGGTTGATGCTTGCAAGCGAATAGTATTTGGGTATGAGAGGGTCATCTCAGCTAAGAAGGAGTATATGCGCTAGAGCGCACGCAAAAAATGGTGAAAGAATGGTAAACTCTGCACGTATAGATGAAGATTACGGCTGCTGAAATGAATCCAAGAACGAGGTCGAGATGGATGAATTACGCATGGGATTGCAACGGTGTAGCAAAAAATGTCTTATGGAACGAGCCCATAGTTCCCGACGACGATTGAGAGCCGAGCAGCGAGTAACTCAGTACCCTTCATAAATAAGCGGCGTAATGGGATAAGGGCTAACTGCTAATTTATAGGAAAATCTAGTTTATTAAGGTAAGTAGGGAAAATATATACTTATATTTTGTCGAATAGAATGCGTTGAGTTGACTGAAGGAACTGCATTGTGAGGAACAAGTGGCTTCTAGACAGTGATAGAGCATGCGTGCGGATCAAATCCTTTATCAATTTGAAAAAAATTAGATTTAAAACATTGATGGGAGGAGAAGAATAATTGTATTAGTTTTTTTTGTCAATTTGTAAACAGCATTAATGAAACGAATTAATACGAAGCCCCTATGCAGCGGTATATTGATTATAGGGTGTTCGGTGGTAAGCTTCCCTGAATGTAATCAAAAGTATGCTATGCACGATAGCAAAGCCGTGGGCCTACAGAATATATGGAGGTTTGAGGAAAAGTGCATGTTTTCAATATTACAGAGCTGCAGTGCAGGCAGGAGTCTATATCTTTCGTTCGGTTATTCAATTGTATTTAATGGCCGGTATGAAAAAAATTACTGGCATGGGATTGCAGCGATGGTATTAAAATCAGGGTGTGGCATTCGTTTCAAAATTTTCAAACTCCGATCCGACTACCACCCTCTTCACAAATAACCGACTTCACTCTCCTTCAACAAACTTACCAGACTCCCCGACGCCAACCGACTCCGCACCTCCAACATCTCGGTTTAGAATGCATGGCAGAATTGGAACTAGAGTGGAGGATGCCCTACCTATTTATCATCATGCGGATGATTTGATTTTTTGTGGCGAATAATCTGAAGAGAGTTTGAAGGCATTGGTAGAAGAGATTGGCAACGGTGCTGCTAAAAGGAGACTGGTCTGAAGGTAAGCCTACGATAAGACTAAGGTTATGTTCGTGAGTGAGGACAGTCCTCGGTGTGGAAGTTATAGTTAGATGGTGTGCAGCTGGAACAAGTGTCATATTTGTTTAAATATTTTAGTATATATGTTGGATTGAAAAAGGGAACTGGATGATGCAGATCTGTAGTAGAAAAGTTCCGCCGAATGGCACGGAAGGTGCAGCTGGTGCAATTACAACCTTGGTGGTTGTAAAAGAATTAAGTCTTGAGTCGTCTGCTTGAAGTACAATTCTTTATGTTTTCATTAACTAATAAACTTTAAGTTAAAATCTTAATATACACAAACCAATACATATTGGTTAAGATACCGTAATTAATGTTCCATATTTACAAGAAAACAAAAAGACGAACAGAAGCTTGATATCATTTAATTATGACGTTTCGGCAGCTAAAACAAACTTATCAGAACTGAAGCAAATTAAAACAAAATTACAGGTTAAAATAATATAGTAAAAAAATAGAGTAAAGTTAAAACTTCAAAAATAATAATAAGAATAATAATAATCAATAATAATAATAATAATCAATAATACAATAATAATAATAATAATACATAATAATACATAATAATAATAATAATAATTAATAATTAATAATAATAGTAATAACTTAATTACGGCCATTGGGGTCAAGCGGATTCACCACAATCACATGACATAATCAATTAATAAATAACAATATTAATAATAATAATAATAACTAATAATAATAATAATCAATAATAATAAGAAATGATAATGAGAATAAGAATAAATAATAATCAATAACTAATAATAAATAATCAATAACCTAAGCTTCTGCATATCTATAATCGAATAATACATAATAAGAATAGATCAATAACATATTATAAATAATAATAATAATAATAATAATAATAATAATAATAATAATAATAATAATAATAATAATAATAATAATAATAATAATAATAATAATAATAATAATAATAATAATAATAATAATATAACAATTCCAAACATAACAACAATATCCATAATCTATATATTAATAATAAAGAATAACGATGAAAACGTTGGCAAAAATTGTAAAACGGAAAATAAAAAGGAAAAAATTATAAAAAAAACGAAAAAGAAGTAAGAAATAATTTCAAAATGATAAGCTACACTACTGTATATTTCTGTTTAGATGACAGTCTCGATAGCAATGTACAATACTAACGAAAACAATTGCTTATATACTAAATTATCAGAGGATTGGTTGGTTGTGTGATGACACGTTTTTAATAATAGTTATAAAATCTACATTTGGAACAGTGGGTCAAAAAATTAAATTAAACATAGATTGAAACGGATTATTAAGGGACAATATAAAAATAAATAAATAAATAAATCAAAAGCAAAATTAAAACAAAAATAAATTGATTGAGGAGCCATCAAAGTTAAGTTGTGGCATTGTATTATGAATAAACAAGCTCTCGAGAATCCTTCGCTCAAGGAAACCTGACGCTGGTGACAACTCTTTCAAGCTTTCTTTTGAGATGTCATGACAGCTCTCTTTAAAATGGGTCCTGATAGCAGAATTCTTAGGTGAAGTTAATGGTCTATTTGTTCTAAATGAAAGACCCAGATGTTTTTAAATCCTCAGCTGAATCTGTAAGTCTGTCTGGCCTACATAACGGGCTTTGTAGTCAGCATAAGAATAAGAATAAATAACCGAGGACCTCAAGGAAGCTGGGAGAATATCCTTCATTCTGAATAAAAAAACTATCAATTTTAAAATCATTGACAGATATAGAAATTACTTTATTAGATGGAAAATTTTTAGAAATTGATAATTGAAGGTTTTTAACGAGCTTCGGAATGCTGGGATCAAATTAAGGAACCTTTAAATAAACTACCTGCAATTATGAATCTACATCTGGCTATTTAGGTCGAAAAAGGTGTTCCAAGAACCTGTTGATGAGTTTATGAAAGAGTAGCTTTGGAGATAAATTATATTTGACAAACTGAATTAAAAATTGAACTTCTTTATGAAAATCCAACCAACATATGTTGCAAAAATTGTAAGCCTCTAAAAATTCGCAGGACAATCCAGAACAATTTTTCGCTCAGCCAGGAAGGAAGCTGAAAACAGATTAAGCACCAACGCATAGTTGATGGTAGACTTCTAAACCCTAATATACTGATGCTTGAAAGTTAAGGTATCATCAAAAATTATAAGGCATGACTTTGTTCTCCAAAAAAAATTCAAAAAACAATCATCAACATTCCTCCTATAGAGTAATGGCTTTTAAAATCTGAATTGCAGTTCTCTAACAAAGATCTTTTGTGATGGCACAAAAATCCATTGGCAAAAATATGGCCAAGTGGTGAGTCCTGCCATCGCCAGTCTATCTGTAGTATAAAGTTGGCCATAAGATTAAAGTGTATCCATCAGCTGGGAAGTTTCCAAACAATTTGCAAAATGATTTCTTATTGAAATTACCTACCTTATGTTCCATGTTCGACGAAAGAGTCCGAAGCGGTTATGATATTGCGAGTCTCATTAACAGCCAGTTATGTTTGTGAACAATGATTCTATATCCAAAGCTACCATAAAGCTCCTCACTCAATGACAATGACTAGTAACAAATCAGAACTGAAAGGATCTTTAAAACTAAGATTTCATTACATGTCAATGCCTGTACTATATTGGCAGCCAAGAAATTTGAGACTATTCTATAACGTGGCGCAAAAATTAATGGTCTGAAAAGAATCGCCGTCTTAGGAAGAAGGATCTCGTTTTCATGATTTGGGAAACTCCATATAGAAGGCCTTGCACTGCATCTGAAGTAAACACAGACTCATAAAAATCAGATATACCCATTCTTCTTTAAAACTTTGTAACGATAGTTAATTCATCTTTTCAATTCTAAAATATTGCATATAATAATCTTATCTTGTTAAAGTTGAAATTTAGTTGCGTCATACAACTATTACCAAAGCAGTTGTCCTGGCACACTGATTTCGCTCTATCCTAAACAATAATACTTCCTCTTACTCCTTATAATCAGTGCCCGGCCGCATCAAAGAAATCCACTATTGTTCTTCAGCATACTTCCAGGCACCTATTCCTTTAGCAATTCCAAACATCGCCCAACAGGACCGAACAACCAGGAGCAAGAAATCTTTTTCCGTTGAAACGATAAAAAACTTTCTTGGACCAAATATTCAACATTCCTCAGGAATCTGGAGAAATCACCAACTGGCTTAGATACTCCTCTGTGGGTGAAGTGTGGTGC
>JABUQX010012613.1:17500-19562 GCA_015478945.1 Trachelipus rathkii | reverse complement strand
GCAAAAACTTTTTCCGTGATTAATCTTATCCTTTGCATCCAACAAAAACATTTAATTATAGTGTTATGACATTAAGCTGAAATATTTTATGATCTCTATGTGCGCTGTTCCATTGGGCTCATGTTGGGGTGGGGCCAAATGGAAAGATGAATTTCAAATACCTGTAATACATTAATGTATGATTTTTGCTGTTAATATTTCATATGGAATTTAAATATAAAATTAAATTAGTATTAAGGTTATATTTTAAAATGTTAAGTCATTTAAAATTGATTTTTAAATCTATTTTATTCCTTTTCAATATATAATGTATTGAAGAATGATGATTCTAGCCTTATAAAAAATTTAAAAAAAATGAATAAATTACTGTTCAATTATAAAAGAGAATTGAATTAAACCTTGAAAAAAAAAGGGTTAAAAAGTAAGACATATTACAATGATAGTTTGGAATTTACTTAAGGCTTTATCATTAAAAATATTCTGAAAGAAAAGTTTATTTCTACTGGCAATAATTGTATTTCTTCATAATATTTTCCTCACTTGTGAGTTAAATTTTCTGAAACATTTGGAAGCTTAAATGCAATAGATTTTACACAATCTTTTTCAGAACTTCAGTGCGTACTATAATATTGAACTATCTAATTTTTGTCTATTTCTCAATGAGTTTACCTAAATAGCATACATTTGATAAGTACTCTATTAATATGAAATTACACGGCCAAAACTTTTCACATCTGGTTAATTAGTCTAGAGTACTGTCTCTTCCTTTCATTAATTATATGGAGCACATTACTCTGGTGGGCATTCGTTGGGCTCCAGAAAAGGGCCTGCCTCCTTAAGATAACTGAGTGAAATGCTGTACCTTGGAGAGAGTGTAACATGCCTACCTCTTTTTCCCTTACTTTGAGTAGTATCTACCCTATTTTCCTTAAAAATTTAACTGGTGATGGGGACTTACTAAAGTTGAAGCTTTTACTGCTTCCTAACAAGACATTGTCATCATTTTTGTAGACTGGACCAATGTATGGTAAAGGGATATATCCCACCAGTATTGAACCCAGATATGGTAAGAGGCTCTAATTTTCGATTTATTTCTCCATTCAAAGAGAGTAGATTTTGCGCGTATTGTTTGTATCAGAATGTAAATATTTTTACCTTACCTCATTTTTCAGGATTTTAGCTTCAATCACCATGCAAGAGTTTACAAGTCTTGTTAAGTTTAAGGCAATGGCCATTCTTCATTACGAAGGAGTTAAAATGTTTGGCCGGTTTGTTTCGCTGGGAGGTCCGCGATTCGACAAGGAGAGGGTGCCTAGAACCAAAACAAAGAAAGCGAGAAAAAAAGAATGACAATCTTCAAAATATTATTAAGAAAAGATGGTTTAGAGGTTTTTAGAGCCCTGCTGGTTATTCAGGAAGGGAATTTCGTTGCGAAAGCAGTTTACAAGATAATTTCAATTATTCGAGTTACTACTCTTAGTACTACTCTGTATAGCAAACTGATTCATAAATCGTGTTTGTAGATAAAGCCGATCGTCCAATGGAAAAAAAAAACCGGGCAAACACTTTTACTTCCGTAATGAAGAGAAGATGAGCATTGCCTTAAACTTAACAAGCACTATTGTAAGTAAACCTCTGTGCCATGTGATGAATGCTAAAAATCCTGCGAAAAAAAGAGTGGAGGTAAGAGGTGGGGCGTAAGGGGTAAAAATATTTACATTTCTGATTGTGATATAAAAAACAATACGCGCAAAATCTACTCCTCTTTGATGGAAAGAAAATAAATGAAAAAAATTAGGAGGCCTCTTAACCATATCTGGGTTCAATACCTGTGGCGATATATCCCTTTGACCATACAATTCGTCAGTCCTACAAAGCATGAGAAAATGTATTTGTTAGGAAGCAGGTTCTAAAAGCTTCAAACTTTAGTGAAGTCCCATCACAGTTTAAATATTTTTTTTAAGGAAATAGCGGCTTTTTAGTGTTAGATACTACCTCAAAGGTAAGGAAAAAGAGGGTAGGCATGTTTACCACTCTCTCCAAGGGTACAGCATTCACTTTC
>JABUQX010012613.1:5000-12500 GCA_015478945.1 Trachelipus rathkii | reverse complement strand
ATGAAACACTGAACAAATCTGGACGCAAATGAAGTAAGCCTTTGTTAGTAATGTAAGAAAAATATGTGGATGTGCTAAAGTTGGAAGCAAGAATGCTAATAGTGAGTTATTGAATAAATAGGTGATGCAAGCGGTTAAATGTAAAAAAAAGAAGCTTGATTGAATGTGTAAAAGTAAATGATGAGGTCTCGAAAGTAAGGTGTATAAAAATATATAAGGAAGACAAAAGAAAACTAAAAGTTGCATACGTAGGAGGAAAAAAGTGGTAAATGAGCAGTTTGGATGGAGGATGAATGGAACTTACAAGGGAATAGTGAATCTGTTTCAAGGAACCCCTGTGTAAGAGTTGCTACCACATGATTATGACAAGCGCAGACATTTCCGAGTGGTTAATTCGAAAATGCACACGAGATCCTAACTTCCTGAGCCGCATGCTCGTTACCGAGAATCCTGCTTTACAAGGAATGGGATTACTAATTATCGAAACACTCATACCTGGGATGATGAAAACCCTCATACGACAGCTACTACACATTACCAACATACCTTTTCATTAAATGTCTGGTGTGGTCTTCTAGGTGACAATTTAGTCGGCCCCTTCTTTTTGCCAGTTAGGTTTTCAGGGTATCTTACCTGCAATTTTTACAGCATTATCTACCTGAGCTTCTACAAGATATTTCGATTGCCAATAGGCAGGGGATGTGGTTTATGCATGACGGTGCACCGGCTCACTATTCGCATATTGTCAGGAATTATTTAAACACAACCTACGGTCACCGATGGGTAGGGCGCAACGGTCCTGTGAAATGGCCACCACGATCCCCTGATTTAACGCCATTGGAATACTTTCTGTGGGGCTAGATGAAGTCTATGGTTTATTTTACGTCTGTTGAAACTCAAGAGGAGCTACAAAATCGGATCGTGGATACCGCAGCAACTATTACGCTTCGTCCTGATGCTATACGACGTACCAGAGAAGCATGGATACGTCGTGCAGAATGCTACATTCAGGAAGATAGAGGCCACTTTGAACAGTTACTCTAAATGATGTACTATGAAATAAATAACTGTATGACCCAATATCACGTTAATAAAGTATTTTCTGCCCTATGTTTATATAATCAAAATTGTTTATAATGTAGTTGGGAACCCATACGTAAAATATTGCCGTGCAATTCTGAAACACCCTGCATAACTAGTTCAGTAGTTCTTAACTACAAATAAATTGACAACTAAGGCTCTGAAAATTTTCAACTCTTCAGCGCTCGTGCTGAACCTCCTGGGAGAAAACATGGACCACAAGGACATGGAGGAGGAAGAGGACGTGTAGATATTAGTTTACGGTGTTTTAATTACAAAAATTAATAAATGTGTTTTTCTTTCCTAATAAAAGCATGCTTTTATTATCGCACTAAAGTTTACTTTGCAAATGTAAATTTAGCTAACATCCACCGGCCGGCGAAAAGTCGCAGGCAAAGGCGCAAAGGCGCATAGGCGCTAGGCGGCATTGATGTGACAAAAAATTAGGCGCATAGGCGCTAGGCGCACTAGGTCCGGCGGCATAGGCGCATAGGCGCATAGGCGCACTCAAAAAATTATAGGCGCGCCCAGCTCTGATATATATATATATATATATATATATATATATATATATATATATATATATATATATATATATATATATATATATATATATATATATATATATATATATATATATATATATATATATATATATATATATATATATATAGCAAAGCTTAACTTCGCATCAGGGTTTTGCCTCATGTTAAACCAACTATCTCTCTCTCGTCAAAAGAAGTTTTGCTATGTTATATTTAGAGCACGATAGGCCTAGAAAGTTTCTGAGTAAGAGTTAAATAAATACTTTCATAACTCAAGAGCAAGTTCCAGACGTTTATTTTTCTTTGGTTTTAGAAATAGAGAACGAATCGGGACTTTGAATACAGAAAACTTTTTCTTTAATATTAAGTGAACTACAATAATTCTGAATCATATTTGGGGAAGGAGGAGATGGCGAAGATTATAACGAAAGGAAAATAGATATAGTGTGAATGGCAGAGTTAAGGTTGAGAGGATGTTAAGAGGAAGAGATTTGGGAGAAGGATATAATCTTTGGAGAAGTGTCGGTGGGAATATAAAGGTATGGAGCAGGTTATATTTGATTTTTGAGCATATTCTTTTATCAAACCGCAAAAGTAATAACCGAAAAACCTATAGTGTTTCCTCTTAAAATGTAGGGATGAATGCATCACTCATATCAAGAGTGCACACCTTACAGCATTAGGGGCATGAAGGACGAAGATAGAAGGTTTATGAAGCTTCTTGAGAGAAGTTTGGAAATGGAAGGGAAGCCATTTGTGCAAAACTAGCAAAACTTCTGAAAGACTATGAGCGCTACAGAAATAAACAAAACTTTGATGCATTGAATGAACTGTTTGACGTGACCAAGGTGAAACTGCAAATTGAGATCAAGGGCCAGGTTGGTTATTCCACTGGCAAACCTGCTAGTGCCAAGACCATCCACCCATCCAAGCGAAAGAAGACAATGGAAGCGACTGTGTCCACAATTACCACCTCAGCGCCACCTGATTGTTCCGAAAGTAGCACGGACTCATCCGACAACAGCAAAGACAGTCCTTGGGAGGATGAGAATGCAGCATCAACGAGCACAAGGGCCATTGCAAGACGCCTTGTTACAAGCTCAAAGCTGTCGTCCCATAGAGCAGCAAAGGTGTGCCGCCAGCTTTATGGTGAGGACATTGAAGTCCCAACCCCATGTCAGTCACCAATCCACAAGGCTATTTACACAAGAGCTGCTCAGGTGAAGAAACACTTGGTGAGCACGCTTCATCTGGAGAAGTGAAGCATACACTTTGACGGCAAACACATTGAGGGCTTTGAATATCAGGCAGTGGTGCTCAAGAATGAAGCAAAAGAAATTAAGTTGACTGCTCTCAAATTGAAAGATGGGAAAGCTCAAACAATTGCAGAAGGACTTCGGGATGTGTTAGAGGAGTTCAACCTGTGGGGATCAATTGTGATGATTGTTGCCGACACAACAAGCGTGAATACCGGCAAGAAGACAGGCGTTGTTGTTCGGCTGCAGCAAATGTTCGAAGAGAAAGGTTACCCAAACCCAAGTTCATGAGTTGCTAGCACCATGTGCTGGATCGCGTTCTTCGCGTTGTCATAGACGATGAGCTCCATGGGTCGACTAAATCACCAAACATCGAGTACTTCTTTGTGCAGAATTTGATGAGCAATTATGATAAATTGAAAGCAGCCTTCAGCAAAGGTAAAACTGAGATTAAGGAAACAGGCGGCTGGAGAGACGACATGAAGTTTCTCTACCACCTCACTCGGTTCTTCGGTCACTACACTGAGAGGAATGAGATCCCCTTCGTGAAGTTTCAACAGATCCCAAACATCAGCAATGCACGCTGGAACTCTCGTGCCATTCTAGCCCTTCTTGCGTTTATTCTGATGCCTGAAACCCGGAACAGGCTGCGTAAAATCTGTTCATTCATTTCCTACTCATGGGCGGACCATTGGTTCAGCAGTCAATTGTTCCGCGCTGAAGATTTTGATGAACTATCTGCAGCTCTGAATGACTACCCAACAGGTCTCAAATGCTTGAAAACCCACTGGAAAACAGATGAATCTCCAATCAACATTGCCCGAAGCAACCAGTGCTGTGAGCGTGCGATCAAAGTTATGCAAGACTTGCACGACTCCTGCCGCAACAAGGACAACCTCCCACTGAGATTCATCCTGTCCAATGACATTATCGTGAATAATTGACTTCCTTGTGTGTTTGATGACCCTATATAATGTTGTATATATGTGACTCTAAAGCTTGTGTTTAATTTTTTATCTGCTTACAGTGACCTCCAAAAATGGGCAAAAACGCTGATAAATAGATATTTTAAAATATTTTAGTTTGTGAAGTTTTTTATCAAATCACCTTGAAAGTAAGATTTTATCTAATTTTTAATGAAAGCTCATCAAATTATGATACAGAGAAAAGAGTTTGTATAAAAAAGTTATCACACTAATATATATATATATATATATATATATATATATATATATATATATATATATATATATATATATATATATATATATATATATATATATATATATATATATATATATAAATATTTTTTTTTTTTTTTATATTATTTTTATTATTATTATATATATATATATATATTATATATCTATTATATATATATATTTATATATATATATATATATATTCATATATATATATATCTATATATTATTATTATATACATATATATATTATTATTACATATATATATATATATTATTACATTTATATATATATATATATATATGATTAATATATTATATATATATATATATATATAATATATATATATATATATATATATATATATATATACATTAATTGAAAAAGTTTTTGCTTCTTAAGTGGAATTTTGAGTTGCGTTTTAAAGAATCATTTAGCGTGTTACGAAATACAATTCCTGAGACGAGGAAAATCGTTCGTTCGCTCGATTTTTATTTCGTTTCGTTTTCAACACTTTTTTTCATTTTTTCATTTTTGCTTTCAGAAATATTTTTCCTTTTTTGGTCACGATGTTTCTTGATGTTCGCTTTCATTAAGTTTGAACGAAATAAATATATATATTTATATTATATTTTATATTATAGCTGGATTTATATTTGAGATTTGTGTATTTTCTGTATGTGATTCAAATATGTATAAATATGTTATTTACAAAAGTATGGAAGTTTATTTGTATAAGTATAATATAAATACTGTTATAAATAATCACCTTAATCTTAAAAGTTAAGGGAACGTGTTAAAATATAATTAAATATTGTGGCGCATTCGGAAAGGCGATGTTCTATCCCTTGTTATATCAAAGGTAGTAAGTACCTAGATGAGTTTCCCTAGCATTGGGCAGTCCTTTTTAGGTGCTAACTAAAAAAAAAAAAATATGTATAATATATAAAATAAAATAAATGATATATAAAATCGGTCTTTCTGAAATAAATAATGAGCAAATCTTTTTCATGTTGTGAATGTATCTTAATCCATAAAGAAGTAAATCCATTTTGCCTCATTAAATTTAAATTGTTACTTTAAAAATTTGTTCGTTTTTTATCTTCCGTTATCGCTGATGTAACCAATTTATATATATATATATATATATATATATATATATATATATATATATATATATATATATATATATAGTAGTATATAAATACATACACACACACATATATATATATATATATATTTATATATATATATATATATATATATATATATATATATATATATATATATATATATATATATATATATATATATATATATATATATATTACAGGTGTAGCTGGACATCCGCATCCTCATATGCTGACATTAATCCGCATTATTTTCTCTATCCTCATCCGCATCCGCATTAATTTTTTGCGGATAGCGGATAGTATTCATCTATGAATTATGAGAAACGTGTGTGCACTACCTTTTATATATATATATATATATATATATATATATATATATATAAATATATATTTATATATATATATATATATATATATATATATATATATATATATATATATATATATATTAAAAAGTAAGGAACTTCTTCAAAGATGCAGGCAGACACACTCATGCTGGAGATAGATAATATATTTCAAACTCTGCAAAACGATTACGCATGTGCAATAGCAACTTTTCTAAATCCTAGATACAAAACCAAATTTCTTGAGCCATGTGTTTCTCAGAGGGTTAAAATTTATTTAGGATGCCAATGTGATGAAATGCTGCTAAAGGCAGAAACATCACCAGCCAATAAAAAGCAAAAGATAACAAAAATAAGACACGCAATTACCATCTGTTAGTGATATCATTGATGAATCCATGAATGTTCTTTTGGTTTCTAGCAGCGATGAAGATATTGTTCAGAGGTGCCAAAAGACACTCTATCATTGATCGAAGATTATCAAAGAAAAAGCTTGAAATCAGATAAAGATCCACTGGTTTGGTGTCGTGATAACTGTAAAAGTTTTTTACGTCCTGCAGAAGTCGCCAAAAAATTGTTAGCATGCCCTTAAACAAGTGTAGCTAGTGAGTGTCTTTCACTGGTACATATTTCATTTACGACAAAAATAGAAGGAAACTCTCCCTTGAAAGGTATAAGAAGCTTTTGTTTTTGAAGCATAATTTGAGAATTTTTAATTTCAAGAATTAATATAAATATAACCTTTTCCAAATGGTGGAGGCTGAGGAAAGAGGTTGGTGGGGTGCAAGAGAGTTGGGTCCAAGAGTCCTGCACTCTAGTAACACTGATAGTTATATATAGTATATATATATATATATATATATATATATATATATATATATATATATATATATATATATATATATATATATATTATTATATATATATATATATATATATATATATATATAAATATATATATGAAGTATACCTATGGGGCTAAAACTATAAAAATAACTGGGTGATAGTCATTTTAACTATCAGCATCCGCATCTGCATCCGCGGATAGTGATAAAAATCACTATCCATTCAATAATATATATATATATATATATATATATATATATATATATATATATATATATATATATATATATATATATATATATATATATATATATATATTTATATATATATATTATTAAAGGAATTATTTCCGCTTCCTGTATTTCCATGAATGGAAGGATCAGGCAACTTTACTGGTTCCTAAGTTAAGCTTTGATAGGTCAGAGTTTGTGATCAAATCAGGGAATTGTTTGTGTAGTCCTTAAATTGATTCGTCATTCAATGCATGACTGCAAAATAACTTTTGGAACTTATTCACATTTTTATATATGAATATAGTAGTAAAGATATATATATATATATATATATATATATATATATATATATATATATATATATATATATATATATATATTATATTATATTACATATTATTTTTTACAGATAGATAGATAGATAGATAGATAGATATATATGCATGTATGTACGTGGCTGCATGTATAGTATTGTATGTATATATATATATATTATTACATATTATTATTATAGTTATATTATTATTATTATTATTATTATTATTATATATATATATATATATATATATATATATTATATTATATTATTATATATTATATATATACATATATATAAATATATATATATATTATATTATTATTATATTATTATTATTATATATATATATATATATATTATATTACATATATTATTACATATATATATACATACATACACATACATACATACATACATGCGCATATTATTATTATTATTATATATTATTATTATATATACATATTATTATTATTATTATTATTATTATTAAATATGTTATTATTAAAAATTACTATATTATTATATTATTAAATATTACAGA
>JABUQX010012612.1:7500-10652 GCA_015478945.1 Trachelipus rathkii | reverse complement strand
TGTTGTACTTCGTTCAGTTATCGATGGGTGTTTGCCGTTTCACGCATTTATCATTGAAACGCTTTCGCGTTTTCGTGCGCCCGCTTCAATATGCATATACTCATATACTTACAAGTCAAAAAATACTTAAAAGTACTTACAAGAAAAATACTTTAAAGTACTTTCAAGAAAAATACTTAAATGTACTTACAGGAAAAATGCTTTAAAATACTGCAAGTACAAGTACGAGTACATGGTATCAAAGTACTTGCAAGTACCAGGCACAAGTACCAAGTACAAGTACAAGAAGTACAAGTACTTGAACTGATCTTATCTTACGGCTGTAGAGTCCTCCATCGAAGATGTACCCAACTCCGTAGAGCTGATAAAGATGCCTCCTGATTATAATAGACCACCTCAAACGGCACCACGGCACATTGCATTGCGCGAACCTCTCGCATCGATCGTCGGTATACTCTAACACCGCCTGCCGTGGCGTACAGGAATATCTCCGACTCCGTCCGTAAAGGCACCTTTACTCCCAATCGTCGACCGCCAAATGGATGTGTTTTCGGGCAAATGCCAGTCGCGCCCTCCTGTGCCGTGGTGTGCGGCGGACGCCCAGGCAGGCGCCTCCGGGAGCCGGTAATTAAACTCCGCAGGCGTCGGCGCACTAGCGAAATCTGCGCCCTGGTGCCCGTACGCCTCAGCCAGCTGTATCTGCAGATGTCGTGCCATTATGTGGCTCTCGTAATACGCAGACGTATAAATCGATCTTCCACGGGTGTATCAAGTGGCCCTGGGCCTGCCCAATCGCAGTTGGCAAAAACCATTGATTTTTCTGGTATCATTGAACTCTTTGCCAGTCGCAGACTACGCAAGGCGACCAGTGCCCGATGCCGCGCATGTCTCGGCGTGGGTGTTGTCATCTCCACGCACTGATCTCTTGACGGTTGCACTATCTCTCCATGTTTATCCAGAGTCGCTTCGTACGTGAATGATCCCTCGCTCGATTATACCCCGACAATAACCTACCCCCACCTCTCAAAGGTCTAGATACGTGGTTTATGTTTTCCTAAATTTATCGCCGTGACGGCCCCAATACAACGAATTCTCTGAGAGGTGGTTAGAGACATTCTGTGGTCTGTGTTAGTAAAGGTTTTATAAAATATGGGTTTGGGGCTTCCGTTCCTTCGAGTGAGAAACACTTAGCATTATTAAGTTCTTTACATTATACTAGTCAATTTTTATACATATTTCATATATATATCATGTTTTACCTTATGCTCTTCTATATAACTATAACCAACAACCTTATATATAAGCAAATAAGTGCCTATATATATGTATATATATATATATATATATAACTGCCTGATATATATATATAGTCTAAAAATTCTCTGGCAATATATGTATTACAATGTTTCATAAAGTCAATTTTGAAATTAGATCGAGATGCATTATTTTCGTACCAACTTTAAATGATCGCCTAGGTACTTTTTTTTTTTAAAGAGAAAAAAAGATATCACTCGGTAATGATGAAAGACATGCAGTGAGCGTTTATCTTAGAAGATATATATATATATATACATATATATATATATATATATATATATATATATATAACTATTTCATTATATAACTTAACCAATATATATATATGGCAATATATATATATATCATAATGCTATGTATATATATATACCATATATATATAGAATGAATATAAGATAGATAGATGAATAGAGAAACTGACAAACAAATAGGTAGGAAAAAAATAATGAAAATGAAAATGACATTTAACAAAGTTTCAATATATATATGAATATATTATATATATATATATAAATATATATATATGTAAATATAACAACAATATATATAATATTAGCCTTAGCCCAAAAAATAAAATTTCTAATATATACTAGTAATAATAATAACAAAGCCCAATAATGTAACTTGTAGTAATGTTTGCTAATATTATAACGTATATAACTAATAACATAGTAGCAATATGTAATAACGCGTAAACGACCATACGGAACCATCGCATCCAGCCAGCAGCCATGCTCATCCAGTATGCAGCTCCATCCTATCGTTGCCAACTCCACCCTGTAGCTAGGAAAAAAAAGAAATAAAAGACTTTATCTATTTCAATATAATATATATATTATTTTAGATGAATCAAACTTGCAAAGTTTGTGGAGAACCAGCAGCAGGATTTCATTTTGGAGCTTTTACTTGTGAAGGATGCAAGGTGAGCTTTCTTGTTTTTTTTTTTACTTGTTTATTATTTATTGAGTAGTAATGAATGTAATTACAGTTTGATTCGTTTTTGTATGTTATTCATTCTATGTTATTTATGTATGTTTAATATTTATGTAATGTGTAATGTAAATAATACGTAATATGTATGTATGTGTATGTATGTAATGTATGTATCAAATATTTCACTTACTTCTTTATATGCTCATAGTAATAATGTATGTATGTAATGTTTATTTATGTAGATAGTAATGAATGTAGTATGTATGCAGTTAGCATGTATGTGTTTATGTATGTTATTCATGCCATGTTATTTATGTATGTATGTATGTATGTATGTATGTATGTATGTATGTATGTATGTATGTATGTATGTATGTATGTATGTATGTGTGTTTCATGGTGTTTCTTTTTAATTTTTATGACTTATTAATGCAACAGATCTATTTAAGTTTGAATGTATTTATAAAACTTAAATTTAACAGTTTATTCAGTTTATCAAATCTTGAATGTATGTGTATGTGTGTATGTGTGTGTGTAAAGTATATGCAAATACATTTGTGTATGTATGAATGCGTTTTTATATGTCTATAAATTTGGAAACGATATTTGCATACATATGTGCTTCTGATCGTGTAAGTCATTATTAAAATATACTGCATATAGTCGTATGTAAATTTGAAGACTCGACATACTAACATACTATGCAATAAAGGAGTGTTTGTTATTTGTGTATGAGGAAGTATGAATATTTATTAATGCATTTGTGTGTGTATATATGTGTGTGTAAATATGTATACTTTTATTTGCATAAAAATGCTAAAAATTTGGAATAAAAATATTATTCTAAAATTTGGCCGTGTTGGAAAATATTTCGTATGTTTTTTTTTTAGTTGTAACATGTA
>JABUQX010012612.1:0-2500 GCA_015478945.1 Trachelipus rathkii | reverse complement strand
TATTATATATATATATATAATTAATTAATTATATGTGTGCTGTATAGATGCTGTGTGTGGTTATGTTAATATATATATAGTGACATTGATGTTCTGGCTCATAGCGTTATAGTGATATCATGTCGTAGTGTTGATGAGCTGAGACAATAAGATTGTGTATACACTTATATTTTTAGACAATTTACAAATAAAGCTCGGAAACATAGTGAGACATTATAATAACAATATAAATAATAAAACTAGATCTCTTATAATTAAACTTAGATATCTAAAAATTAACGAGTCTCCAAAAAATGTGAAATAATATAAGTGCTGTGAGTATTGTTGTTTCGCAGAGACTCAAATTCTAGAATCATCATCTTCTTTCAATATATATATGTAGGAAACATATAAAGTCAATCTTAAATATTAGCTTGATTTTATATATATAGCGTATGCTTCAGATTACTCCACGAAGGTGGCTAATTAAGCTATACTAGGCATCTAGCTCACATGATATATTTATCGACCTAGTAAGCTCATTAATACATCACAGTGCAAGTTGGTATATATTCTCAAATAACGAGCTCGATATTAGCCCAACAACTCAAAACACATAGTGCATGGTTATTAGCTTCATATGAAGGTAGTGAATCCAATATTTAATTCGCGTATACTCTATAAATATCATGAAATGAGTGAGTACCTCGATTAATTTCTCGCCCCCCACCCCTAAAACTGATATACATAAAATTTCGAGTAAGCTTTAGCCGATTTATTCTAACCATTTATAAAAACTTCTAAAATCAATAATAATCTTTTTTAACCTATTAAAATACTCTCCGTTATATTTACGTAATTTTTTTCTTCGCATTTTATTATTATCTCTATTATGACATTATTAATCCTAAAGCGTTTCAAAATTTTTCTATAAAACTGTTTTTTTCGAGAATAAATGACTACAAACTCACTTGGAAATATGCATATAATTAGGTCATAGTGAGGTTAATAATACTACAAAAGTCATGATATAAATATACCTTTTTGTTATGCGTGTACTTACAGCGTGATTGTATATTACTATATAGTTCTTCAAAGGACCCTAACTTTTGTATTTAAAAATGTAAAAATTTGCTTTGATACTTTTTTCTTGTTCGACAGAATGAGTGTGATAATGAAATTTTCAGGGCGGGTCTTTATATAGCTTCACGCTAGATAGTGATGTCAACTTTATATTTTAACATACTATAATTTTCTTTTATTATATGCATTAATTTTCATATGTGAAGTGTTCATATGGCTAATACATAATCAAATTTTTTCATAAAAAATATATGATATTTGTTTGCGGTGAGGAAATTTTATTATGTTAAAATTTTGTTTATTTGAGAGTACATATACAAATATAAATCGATAATTATATATACTACAAGTTAAAAAACATACAAGATAGTCACATTATCATTTAGCCTATCATATATATATAAAGTACCCTAAGAAAATTTATTGATGGTGAGATCGTTACACCAAGTATCGAAAAAAAATATCGCTGAAATTAATTATCACTATTTTTTAAACTATTATTGATAATTTCTGGAAAATGAATAAATAAATTATTAATATTAATATTTTTCTATATTATACTACCTAATTCATTATCAACATCAATATTTTTAAGTAGGTATACTTGTTTAATATATACTCGAGGCAAGAAGCATTAGATATGATCAGATTAGTATATGAATAGAAGATATGAATACGGTTATTAATAGATAAGTACTCATAAAAGTGTGAGAAAATGTACATGCTATTATTAAAAATCGCAAATTTCCTAAAAGATAATACTCTTTTGATTATAACACATTATGGAACATCAAAATTTCGTGTTGCACAAAGTAGAACAAATTCTCCCACACTCTCTAATGCTCACAGGGATATTATAAAAGACACACATCTGGATCGTTAGTTAAGACGAATTTTATAGTCCTAGACTACATACGATACCCTACGGCCTTTACAACTGGATGCGCGCATGCACATCACACATCTCCCTCCCACTTCGCCACGGATAATAAGATAAACTAGAAAATCTATATTCCATTTATGTGTTACATTGTTGGCTCAATGTTCAATACATAAACATAAAAATAACAAATTGAAACAAAAAATATATATGCAAAAAATAGAATATAGATAGCGACTTTAGGTATACATATTAAGAAAAACTTGACAAGACGCTGAGTCACAAGAGACCAGGTCCATGAAGATCAACAACAACTCGTTTTCGATTGGAACTTATGTATGCTGCGCACTTACTAGGAGAGCGACAATGCCTATTCAGTGAGTCTCAGTCTTAAGTCTCAATTATCTCTCTCCCGAAGAATCACATATTCTACGTGTGTGATGTGTCTGAGTGAGAGAGAAATTCAACTAGTGTAATGAGAGCAAAATTTGCAGAAAAGATTATCTGTCCTCAATGTCGAACCCGCGGTATCTCTCGTATGACATAGATTCTCTCCGC
>JABUQX010012611.1:42500-47294 GCA_015478945.1 Trachelipus rathkii | reverse complement strand
GAAGAGAGATAGAATCCAAATGATGTAGTTCAAATACTGCGTTTCATTATTCCTCTCACCAAATCAAACTTCCAAACTGATTATGTTTTTGATGTTTTATAAAAGTGTTCTTATGAGTAAAGTTGCTTTGATTCTGCTGGTTTCTTCGCAACAGGCTAATAACTGTTTCCGGTCCAGTTTAAAAGCGAGCTTGGTTTAAAAGTATTCTGTAAGCCACTCTTCAGTGTGGTTACATAACAAAGTAATTCATCTGGACTCACGAAAATACGCTTGGTATTATAACATGGTGATTGGGTAGCACACTTGAAAAATTCAAATCCATCGGGCTTTCTTTTATATAAGAATGAAAAACCCTACTTCGGGATCTTGATTTCCCACTGGACAATGTCTTGTATTGAGGTATACCTGTTAAGGTGAATCATGATATACACTAAGTGAAAATAGAACACTTTTATTACAAATCAGAGAACTTGTGCACCGCTTAACAGCCAAAACGAGTATGATTTTAAAATGAGTTTGGGTCTAAAACACGCATCCTCAAATATAATTTTCATCCAATCACAGGTAAGGTTCAGGATATGAAAAAAACATGTTTTTACATACGTAAAACCAAAAAAAGCGATAAAATAATTCTCGACAAATCACATGCGGAGTCATATAGAGATAAGGATTAACTCCGTCCACTTACAAGAAAGGTAAACATTTCCTTCTTACCTGCTTAAAGGATCTTACCGATCCAGCATGTTTCAGTTTGAAATATATTTATAAAATAATAATAACATTGATTCTCGATTCTTGTCTATACTGGAACTATTACCTTTTGACCTGGTATTAGGCTTAAAACAGCCCTCTGGGATACAAAAAGGGATTATCCTAAATTTAGCGCTAAATTTAGGCCTATACGTAGTTATTGCACCACATTTTACAGAAAAAGGTCAGTTTGAAATATATTTTGACCTGGAATTAGGTCTAAATCGCCCCGGAATACAAAAAGGATTAACCTAACTTTAGGCGCTAAAGTAGTTATTTCAACACATTTTACAGAGAGAGGTCAGTTTCGTATCTGTAAGGAGTGCGGGTTGTTTTGTTTTCTCGTGATGGATTGTCAATGTACATAGATAATAATAATAATAATAATAATAAAGAAAATCCGAATTATTTAAAAAACTTTGAAATATTTTTAGTTAACATCGAACGAATAATATAAATGTAAGTGAATAATTGTTATTTTTAAATAAGAACTTAGAAAGATTTTAATAAAATACATGTTATGTTAGCAGAGAAGTATTTTGTTTTTTTTACTTATTACCCATGGCTAAAGAATGAATGTAAAGCATGTAAAGTCAATAGAACAATAACGTGGCAATTGCTTGGTGTAGAGGGGTTGGCTAGGGGCTGACCTTACTGATTTACTGATTTATTGCTTTAAGGTACGTAAAATATATGTTTTTAATAAAATTTCATAAAATTTTAGTAAAAGTTATTTTAAAACTTGATAGTTATAAAATTTTATAAACAAAAAGTATTAACAGTTAATAATAAATTCTTTGTTCAAAGATAATGATTGATTTATTATAGAAGTTTTAAGAAACTTTGAAATAATTTTAGTTATATTTGAATGAGTAATATAAATGTACGTGGTTTAATTAAAAACTAAAATGTTTAGAATAAATTATACGTTATGATGTGTAAAAGTAATCTGCGTGTGTAAGTAAATCTGTGTGGGAGTGTAAGTAAATCTGTGTGTGGTGTGTGGTGTGTGGTTTTGTGTGTTGGTGTGTGTGTGTGTGGTGTGTGTGTGTAGAATGTAAGTTAATCTGTGTTGTTGAGTGTAAGTAAATCTGTTGTGGAGTGTAAGTAAATCTGTGTGTGAGTGTGTGTGTGTGTGTGTGTGTGTGTGTAAATGTAAGTAATCTAGCTGTGTGAGTGTAAGTTATCTGCGGTTGTGGTAAGTAAATCCTGTGTGGTGGAGTGTTAAGTAAATCCTGTGTGTGGAGTGTGTGTGTTATAAGTGTAAATGTTAAGTGTCTATGGCAAAATGTAAGTGTCATAGTGAATGTGTGTGTATAAGTGTCATAGTGAATGTGTGTATAAGTGTAAGTGTGTGTGTGTGTGTGTGTGACTGCGTGTGTATAAGTGTAATGTAAGTGTCTATGGGTAAGTAAGTGTCCATAAGTGAATGTGTGTATATAGTGTCAATAGTGAATTGTGTATAAGTGTTCAATAGTGAATGTGTGTTCTAAATATAATAACAATGGCATGAAAGTAATACACTAAGTATAATAATAAAAATAATAATAAAATAATAAAAATAATAATAAAAATAAATAAAAATAATAATAAAATAAATAAAAAGTATTAAAACAAAATAAAAAACATAATGTTAATAAATATATGAGTTAAAGCAGTAAAGCAGAAAGTTAAAACAGTAAAGCAGAAAGTTAAAGCAGTAAAGCAGAAAGTTAAAACAGTAAAGCAGAAAGTTAAAGCAGTAAAGCAGAAAGTTAAAGCAGTAAAGCAGAAAGTTAAAGCAGTAAAGCAGAAAGTTAAAGCAGTAAAGCAGTAAAACAAAAGCATACTAATCCCCCCTAGGTGTTAGGTAACACCTCTATTGTTTTACTGCTTTACTGCTTTAAGGTATGTAATGTATGTGAGTTAAAGCAGTAAAGCAGTGAGTTAAAGCAGTAAAGCAGAAAGTTAAAGCAGTAAAGCAGTAAAACAAAAGCATACTAATCCCTTAGGTGTTAGGTAACACCTCTATGGATTTTATTGATTTACTGCTTTAAGGTATGTAATTTTAATAAATATGTAGTTAAAAGAGTAAAGCAGAGAGTTAAAGCAGTAAAACATGAGAGTTAAAGCAGTAAAGCAGTAAAACAAAAGCATACTAATCCCTTAGGTGTTAGGTAACACCTCTATTGATTTACTGATTTACTGCTTTAAGGTATGTAATGTTAATGTTTTTAGTAAAATTTCGTACAATTGTAGTAAAATAAAATGATTATATATCAGACACTCTGGATTTTTTCTTCTTACATACAATTTTTAAAAATTTATAAATTAAAAAGTATTAAGTAAAAAGTATTAAGTAAAAAATAATGTTAATAAATATATGTGTTAAATAATAGGTCTGTAATGAGTTACAGTTTTAGGTTCGCGAAAATGTTTTTAATAAAAAATGTTTAAGTATGAAATAAAAATGAATGACTCATAGTATATTTGAAAAGAAATTCTTTGAAATGTTTAAGTATGAAATAAAAATTAATATATATATATATATATATATATATATATATATATATATATATATATATATATATATATATATATATATATATATATATATATATATATATATATATATATATATATATATATATATTTCATTCGGGCGGGAATATTGCGCCTGCGGGCGCACGCGGCGGGCGGGTACGCGGAAATATTGCGCCTGCGGGCGCACGCGGCGGCGGTTACGCGGAAATATTGCGCCTGCGGGCGCACGCGGCGGGCGGGAACGCGGCGGGTCGCACCTGCGGGTGCGGGTTCGTGGGACTTCACGCGGAGA
The DNA here is from genome assembly GCA_015478945.1 of Trachelipus rathkii. NCBI lineage: Eukaryota > Metazoa > Arthropoda > Malacostraca > Isopoda > Trachelipodidae > Trachelipus > Trachelipus rathkii. Next base: position 43,729 of record JABUQX010012611.1, on the reverse strand, counting down.
GATCATGCTGCGTCCTGGTGATCAGCTTATAACATAGGGTAGACATTAATATTAACTCTGTTCTTTGATGTAGGGTAGAGATGAGCCAACAAAGATGATTTCATCAAAGATGAATCATCAATATAGATGGTATCAAAGATGACGTCATCAAAGATGAACCTTCAAAGTTGAGGCATCAATGCTGAGGCATTTATGATGGAGCATCAAAGTTGGGGCATCAATGCTGAGGCATCAAAGTTGAGGCATCAAAATATCGAGTGTGTGAGTGTAAGTGTAAGTGCATCTGCGTGTGGGTGTGAGTGTATGTGTATATGGTTTAATGTAAGTGTCTATGGAGAGTGTAAGTGCTTATAAGTGTCATAGTGTGTATAAGTGTTAGAAAAAGACTAACTCATAGTAGGAAGCATCCTAGCAACTTGTAATATACACCAATCGAATCCTCATACCTTATTACCTAGGGGTAGACACCCATATTAGGGCTATTCGGGGCTCAGGGGAGGCTAGAAAAGGCTTGAAAAAAGTGGCACTCAGTTGGCACTATGTGGCACTCACTTGGCACTATGTGGCACTCACTTGGCACTCATTGGCACTCACTTGGCACTCATTGGCACTCATTGGCACTCATTGGCACTCACTTGGCACTCACCTGGCACTCAACCTGGCAACTCAATCTAAATAACTCATTAGAACACTAATAAGAACATCGCTAGATCTTCTTACGGTGGATGTGGGAACCATCAAAGCCATCCAAGTTTTAGCGTGGGTCCAAAATTACCCATGGTATATGCAAGGTCAAGGCCGAAATATCCATGTCAAACAAGGTTAAGACTAAAAAGGGCTAAGTCCCCCTAAAGAAAGGCAAAAAATTACCTGTGGTCAAAATTGACCCATGGAACGACCAAAGGGTTGGCAGTGTGTTTGTTTGTGTGTATAATTGTAAATGTAAGTGTCTATGGGTAAATGTAAGTGTCATAGTGAATGTGTGTATAAGTGTCATAGTGAATGTGTGTATAAGTGTAAGTGTGTGTGTGTGTGTGTGAGAGTATGTGTAGGTGTGTTGGTGTGTGTGTGTGTGTGTGTGTGTGTGTGGTGGGTGTGTGTGTGTGTTGTGTGTGTGTGTGTGTGTACGGTATGTTAGGTTTGTTATGCTCATACATGCTGTTAGTTAGAAACGAAATAATGTGACGGGTGGGCCACGAGTGGGCAAAAAATTGGCGTGGGCAAAATGA
>JABUQX010012611.1:20000-32500 GCA_015478945.1 Trachelipus rathkii | reverse complement strand
AAATTAACAGTTTTTAGCGAACATTGGATCTTTCTTTAACTATAAGGGGAAAGAGGATTCCTCTGAAGCCATATGGAATTGTACGTGCGGATTTTTTAATAAGAACACGTTTATTACCAGTCATTCTCAATCTCTTTAGACCTTTGCGAATCTTCATTTTACCTTTTTTATCAGCTTTAAATCTCATTGTAGGAGTTTTAAAAGCCATATCTTTATCTTTAATTTCTACATGAGGGTTTGTTGTTTCATCCTTATGATAAGCGTTACCATGCAAACTCTCTGTACCCTCTCTTGTTCTCATTTCGTCAGCTATTATTGCAGTGATATCACCCCCCTCCCTAAGTTTAGAATAATAATAATTCTCTTCATCATCTATCATTCGTTCATTCTCATCAGCATCATCATCATCCATGTTATTTATGACCAGTTTCAGCATAGTGTTAAAGTTAATTATTTCGCTAGTTGTTTTGTTTAATGTTAATCCTTTAGCCTTTATTATATGATCTATGGACCCATCCTCTTTTATAATTCGTACAGCGTAAGATTTAGGACCTGTACATACAAAGGCATCAGCACTATTACCCTCTCCTATTTCGTCAGTTAAATCACCCAAAAATTTCCCTACAGCCGGATCAGTTTCTCCCTCCCCTGTTACAAAGACACAGCTATCTGTGTCACAGTATAAGACTCTTTGTCCTAACTCCTCAAGAAGGTTATATAGTTTCACTCTAGCATGAGCTGTAGTGAAAGCAGCTATAGCTATATTAGTGCTTCTGGTTGTTTGCTCTGCAAGAGAAGTATACTTCACAGAAACAATATATCTCTTACCTATACAGGAGACATCCTGTACTTCTACATCTGCTCTTCTAAACAACTTCCATACCTCAGCATCGGTGTGACAGATAATATCTTCACAATGTGGAGCACGTTCGGCAAATTTTCCCCAAAGAGAATTAAGGCATAATTTCGCTATAAAACGAAGCCCAGCATTCTTCTTTATCTTTTCTCTATCGAGTTTCACCCCTTCGATTCTTTCAAAGTCCTCTATGAATTTACTGAACATGGGACTATCGAACCCTGGTATTCCTGCTGGTAAACCTGATGCCTCAGTCTTTATCTTTAGGAATTCTTTTATATACTCAGTGAACAATCCAATCTTAGGTGTAAATGTCCATATCTCATTAAGTTTGGTGATTTTGTATCCTTTCTTTAATGCTAATTCTAATTCTGGTGTAGTATAAACACCACGGAACTCACGTTGTCGCTTAGTGTGTTGTCTACATAATGTTTCCTGCTTCGTTTCTGCACAGGTCCTGCATAACGTGAACACGAGTCTTTCATCGTATCTTCCTGGTAGAACTGGCATATAGAGCTTATTAGGTGGAAGGACCCAAACATTAGCTAACCCAAAATACTTGTCCTTATTAACCTCTCTACTAAATGTTTCAATGGTAGGTAGTTCAGACCCTACCAATTTTGTAGGTACCCCACTGGGGAAAGCCTGGGTTTTCTGAACCCAAGGGTACAACGATGTAAAATCCAAGTAATTAATTTTTGTTTTTCCGTCTGTAGGAGGATAATAGTAGACGAAGGGCTCTGTTCTTCCTCCATATAGAGCCTCACCTACATTAAGTTTACCATGGGCCACATCATTCGCGATTCTATTAACATAATGACCTAAACCCTCTTCTTCTTCTTTTCTCCCTCATTGTTAGCATCATCATCATTATCATTAGAGGTCACGAAACGTACTTTGCCTTCTTTTTTCATGGTTTCCCATTCGCATTCCCATACCCTCACCACTTCGAATCCACTATCCTTATATGCTTTCTCCTGTGCCATAGTCATCGTGTACATATCTAAAGCTGTTGCTTCATCATGCCGTGTCTTTCCCTTTTCACATCCCTGATGCCCATGCCACGCACACCCATGGAATAGATATACTATTCGTTTCTTCTCAACAGGTCCCGTACCATTGCGCTCAGCTGCATTATCCATAGCTTCCCATTCTTGTTCATTCTTGGTTTTTAGAGTTTCATCTACAACTAGATTTCTAAGTTGGATAAAATCGGCATCATTGATAGGTCTATATTTTGAAACAGGAACTTCAGCATACCCATCAGGGAATGCGGCTTTATTCATCAATTTAAAGCCTCTTTCTCCACCATTGCGAGCATGAGTAATACTTTGTCCCGTATAATGTTCCATAAACTCTAGCCATTTGATCCCTTCGTAAGAATAATTTTTCTGTTCGCCTCGACCTAGATGGGCTATTGTATTCTCTTCTAAAAATGTAGTTTTAAAAATTCTAAAGCATAAAGACGCAATAGTACAACAATCAACTAAGCAATCAATCTTAAACATATCTCGAAACATGTTACGGAAAGCTTCGAAACTTTTCCGTAAGATATCTACATCTTGGACACAGTATTTAATACATTCCTTCTTAATATCATAATCCTTGTTAGTAAACGATGCATACCATTCAATAAACTCATTTGTTTCAGTATCATTCATTCTGTCTACTTCAAACATAGCGGGAATAGGACCAACATAATCTAGATTAGGTCGAGTAAGAAACTTATAGGGAAAGAATCCCTTTTCCAGATTACCATCTAAACCCATACATTTTGGTAAGGCTTTTAAAGCACAAGGCATATAATTAAGTGTATCTTTAAACATGATGTTTTTAAATGATGTCAGGGCTATGATATTTGTACCTCTTTTAATGGGATTACCTTTAACAGCATCGCCTTCTGGTCTCAATAACAATCTATTATACACGAACTGAGTATCAAAACGCCCTCCATTATGGGCAGCTACAACTATATTAGCATCTTTATGCGTTTTAGCAAAAGAAGCAAGATACGTTAGGAATTGATCAACAGGACATTTCTCATAGATACCTTCCGCATTTAAATTTATTTGGAAAATTTCAGTTCGTTTTGTCATACACTTCTCACATTGTTCATCTCCCAATTCTTTTTCACTACATTTATAACATACAACTGTGCTTACAAGTATGTATGGAACCATATCTATTTCTTCGTTATTATTGTCGGGATTAATCTGGTGGTTGTGTTGGTAAGTTTCTATGTCATAGTAAATAGTATGTGTATTTTTAGGTTCCTCACCTTCTTTTAGTTCTTTAAGCACAATAGGTTTCATATAACAATCATGCTTACCTTCAAGAGGATTATACGATTCATAGCAAACCTTGCAATGAATTTTTTCACATTCATGCCGTGTTTTAAGCTGTTTACTGGGTGTTACTTGTGTATTGCATTTTGGACAAATATAGATTTTACCACATAATTTCTTATGACTTTCAAAACAAGTAGCATTGTAAAAGTTACGGTTACATTTATCACAATACAATAATTGTTCCCCATCAAGCAATTTACCTGGACAGTCATACTTTAAGCATTGTTTACAATTATAATACAAACATTCTTTGTCATGATGATGTATAATATTATCTACAAAGATGTAACATTTAGAACAAAAAATATCTCCTCTGATATTATTACGGTTAAGGCCTTGTAAGGTTAATGGTATTACACCTTCGGGTACATAGAAATAATGTTCAGCAATTCTATCGAAACCTAAAACGTATAATGGTTTTTCTCGATCTTCTTCAGTAGGTCTATGCACCACACTGAATCCTCTTTCCCCATCATTACTATACACAAAAATCCTACATTTTAAGACTCTTTCGATTACTTCAAATTTATCAGAACTTAATGGTTCAGCATATTTTAATTTGCACTGATCAGCGATTTTCTTTCCCTCCTTTTTCAATGCATTAGACTTGATGGTTTTATGTTCTTTGCCAGCCTTATACATGCGAGGCCATAGCATTGCTTTAAATCCACAACCCTACAGTATCCATCGATTTTAATAGTATTTGCTTTTTTTTATTTATTCTTGGACGTTCTGTTCTAAATAAATGAGTTGTACTCAATCCATCGACTCCCTCGAACTTTGCACCTGTAGGAATAATTATGCCTGATCCTGATGGGTTATGAACAATCTTGACTTCAATAATAAAATCAGAAAATGTATATTGATCACCAGACTGAAATGCGGTCTCGAGCCTATTGCATAAATGAGATACTATATCCTCATCACTTATTTCTCTGAAAGGTACAACTACAACGAATTGATTTCGTGCTCCATCGTTAAAAGTGAACGTAAAACGAGCTTCAATACATCTGTACATTTAATCACATCTCTTAAGATGCCTAATGACACTAGCACAACGCCCTATTAAAGGCCTCGCTTAAGTCTAAACCCTATTAAACACTCTGGGAACTCGTCCAAATCTTAATTCGGTACTTGTGAACATCAAAGTTATACCAGAACTTTTTCCTCTACACCAACCCTCTTCCATATCCGGACGAAGTCAGCTGATGAAGTCTTCATTCTTCCTTTTTTCTGTCAAAAAAAAAGATGAAATAAGGTAAGTAAATAGTTCACATAAGTGTAGTATAATATTATATATATATATATATATATATATATATTATATATATATATATATATATATATATATATATATTATATATATTAAATAAAACAAGAAGAAGAAAAAGAAGAAGAAAAGAAGAAGAAGAAGAAGAAAGAAAGAAGAAAAGAAGAAGAAGAAGAAGAAGAAGAAGAAAAGAAGAAGAAGAAAAAAGAAGAAGAAGAAGAAGAAGAAGAAGAAGAAGAAGAAGAAGAAGAAGAAGAAGAAGAAGAAGAAGAAGGAGAAGAAGAAGAAGAAGAAGAAAGAAGAAAGAAGAAGAAAGAAGAAGAAGAAGAAGAAGAAGAAGAAGAAGTAATATCAATAATAGTAAATCTGAAAAGAATTATTTTATAAAAATGAATTAATTCGTAACTAAAATAAATATATGTATTCACAATAAATTTAAAAAAGATGAAAAATAATTATAATGATGAAAATGATGATTAGTAGATAATTATAATGATTATACCAATTATAATGATGATAATGATGATTATGATGAGGATAATAAATAATAATTATATAATATATAATAATAATAATAATAATAATGATAATAATACACTTACTCCTCTAGGAGAGCCATCTGCATGCACGTCTTGCGTAGCTTCCTCTGGACTACCACTAACATGTCCATCTATCCCCATCTCTGCATTAGAGGATGGTAAGGCAGATGGTCTCGTTACTGTCGAACCTGTTGCTGCAGCATCAGGACTCCATTGGGCGTTCTCCACAAGCTGTCTGCATTTTTCATTACGTCTCTCAGTTTCGACATAGTTGACACGAGGTGCTCCAGGAACATTCAATCGTCGTTTTGGTTGCTTCTTCTTACGACCAGGAACAGTTTCTCCTTTACTGTTCGCAGCTGATTCCTCGCATTGAGCATTGGCCATATTGGGCTGAGAGGTTCTGGTGGTAGTCAATCGTCGTTTTGCTTGCTTCTTCTTACGACCAACAATTGTTTTGTCTTTAGTTTCCATCTACAGAGCTTCATTTTGGAGATTGCTTTGGGATGGTTGTTGTTGTTGTTGTTGTTTGTGACTGGTTGTCCATCTGGGCTATCATAATCAGCATCATTCTTTCCGTCATTAGATCCATCATTTGATCCATTTGCCCCACCACCAACACCACTGCTACCATTGATATAACAGAATGGCCGGAACTGTAATAATACAAAAATAAATATAATAAAACTTAAAACTTTTAAAAATAAAAATTGTAAAAATTAAAAAAAAAAAAATTATTAACTTTTTATAATAAAATCCGAAACTACCATTGATATAACAGAATGGCCGGAACTGTAATAATACAAAAATAATATAATAAAAATTAAAAACTTTAAAAAAAAAAATTATTAACTTTTTATAATAAAATCTGAAAATTAACTTTTGTAAAATTTGTAAATTAACGTTTATACTTTTGTATAATAAAATCTGAAAAATTAAATTTTGTATAATTAAAATTAAAATTAAAAAACTTATAAAACTTACAGCAAGCATTTTCAGCAAGTTCTGCATTCTATTTGTCCCCACAACATTAAGGATCGCCATTGTTGCTTTTTTTTTCGTTTTCGAATGCACAAGTTCTGTAATAAGAAAAAAAAAATATTATTATTATTATTATTATTATTATTATTATTATTATTATTATTATTATTATTATTATTATTATTATTATTATTATTATTATTATTATTATTATTATTCTGACTCATATCATCCTTACATACACACCTAGATGCTCACAAGTTGGCTCACAGTCTATAACTATCCCAACCTCCCTCAGTCACCATTTAAATATATACGTGTTAAAAAATATTGCGCAATCCCAACAAGCCCCGCCCCTAACAGCTGTATATATGTATATAGACCTGTATGTATTAATGTTTCGTGTCATTAACGTACATGTAACATCAAGATGCACATGTTACAAAAATTCATCTTCCGATCACCATGTACATCTCTCGTGTGTGGTCCAACAGGATCAGGTAAAACGTTTGCGTTATTAAAATTTTTAAAATTCCCTGACCTATTTGAACAATATCCAGTTAAAATTATTTGGTGCTATAATGTTTATCAAGAAAAATTTAATGAGTATAAAGATATAATACAGTTTCATGAAGGTGTATATGATGTTAAAAGTCTAGAAAATATTCAGGGTCATAAAGTTATAATCCTTGATGATCTGATGCATAAACTGAATGAAGATATAGCTGAAACTTTCACTGTTTACTCTCATCATTTAAACATCACTGTGTTTTTTATAACTCAGAACATTTTCCATCAGAATAAGTATATGAGAGACGTGTCTTTAAATACTCAATATTTAATATTGTTTGGTCAAAGAAGAGACGTAAGTCAGATTAATGTATTAGCCACCCAAATGTTTCCGAATCAAAGAAAAGAATTTTTAAAGGTATATAAGGAAGTTACATCTGTACCTCATGGTTATTTAGTATGTGATCTTCATCCTAAGAACACATATAGAGTATTGTTACGTACAAACATCCTGCCTACAGAAACTGAAACTGTTTACATTCCTGAATAAAAAATGAGCAAGTTAGTGAAAAAATATTTACCCATTATAAAAAATTATAGGAAACTTAGTAAAGCTGAAAAAACCAAACATCTACAAAATTCAGCTTTCGCTCGATGTATATGTGAAGTGTGTCTTAATCTTATAAATAATAACGTGCCCATAAAAGAACATCAGAAACAAAAGCTACGTAGACATAGTAACATCATTAAAAAACTTACTCGTAAAATTAAAAAGAAGAATTTTGTAAAAAAAAAGAAATTACTGTTGAAAGGAAGTGGTGTATTCCTACCCTTGTTATTTTCTATTGTAGGCCCTGTTCTATCCAGATTGTTGGGTAGTCAAAACTAATAATAATAATAATGAAGAAAGTTGCTATTATACCCTTCTCTGATTACGAAAAAATGAATAATAATAATAATACATATCAACAACAACAACAGCAACAACATCAGCAACAACAGACTCAACCTACTGCTTTATATGATCCTAAACTACAGCAAATGTCAAGTATCGAAAACGAACTCGGTCAAATTTTAAATTCACATATGAACATTCATGATAAAAGAGTTAAATATCAAGAGGTATTACAAAAATTAATAGAATTGAAAGAAAAATACACCATTGATAATACATCAGTGTCTACAAACGAGCATGAAGAAACAGAAGGTAATAAGGATTTTAAAAACATTTTAGAAACCAGTCTACCTCCTACAATAAAAAATAAAGGCTTAGCGTTATATAATACATTAAAAGGACAAATTAATTGGGACACTACAGGGCAAATTGTGATAGATGGCAGACCCATTATAGGATCAAATATCGTGGATTTGGTTTCGGATCTTGTTCGCAATTGGAAAAGAAATCCAGTTATAGGATGGAATATAATAAAACAAAAATTAAGAACCATTAATTTTCCAAAAAGTTTAATATTAAATATGGATCGCTTAGCTGATGTAGAAAACGTGTATTCTACACCTAAGGCTATAGCTTCAGGCTCTTCACCTGGTATGATATCAACACCTTCATCTTTAGGGTTATTCAGAAAACGAAATAACAAACAACCTTACCCTAGCGCAAAGAAATTACGAAAAAAGATAAGTGTAAGTCGGGAATGGTTAAAAATGTAAGCCTAAGGCTATATTACAAGAGAAATCCATTAGGGATAAGAAAAAACATAACATTACGCAATAGTTATAAGCCACGCCCCTTCATTCTTGTTAGGGCTATCGTTTTAGGGTTAGTGATGTATAAACCGGTTTGTTGCATCATCTTTCGTTATTGTGAGAGAGGCCTACATTATTCTTAAAAGAAGGATAGCTGAAGCTCATCATTAGTTGAACGTCTGACATTAAACTATAAACATGGTTTCTCTTGTGAATAATAAATTTGTAAACGATATTATAGCATGGAAGGTATCTCATCCTAAAAATATTGTAAATTTAACTTTCCATCGCAAGTCGACTGGCGAGCGTTACTTTACTTGTACTGACTCCTCTCATCCACCTAACAGATCTTTATTCCTATCAAGTGAAGAATTAAGTCGTGTATTTGATGAAGTTAATACATGGATAAATGAAAAGTACATTTCATCGTCTGTAACAAATTCCTGGGGTGTTGCGATCAATGGCGGAGAAGAAGACGATTCAAAAAGGTTAACTCTTGTTTTTGCGCTACATAACAATATTGAATCCATCGATTTACGTAACTGGTGGAGACCTAGCTGTAGCGGAATTTTCCGCCCCACTTCACACGGTGTTTCTGTATATGGTTCCGACAATATTACAGCATTTATCAAAATGCAAGAAGAAATATCTAAACGTATGGTTGAAGTTGATTTACTGGATGAACTCATTAATTTGTCACATGGTATACTATACACAATATATGATGAACACAATGTGATCGAATCAAAGGATCCCGGAGTTATTGATGCTATCGATCTTGAAAAATTCACCTACCTATATGACAAAGAAATGAAAACATCAGGATACAATGAACAATCTTTGAAAATATCGGCCCGTGATATTTACACATATGTCACGAACCAAGGCCTTAGAAGTTTAGAACAATATATTGAGTGTACGCAATGTATGTTAAATGTTAAACCTCATTCTTGTTAAATATATATATATATATATATATATATATATATATATATATATAATATAATATATTTATTATATTTATATTTATATATATATAGTATATATATAATATAATATATTATATATATAATAATAATATATATATATATTTATTATACGAATGCTTCTAATTTTTTATTTATTAATAAATATACAGTTTAAAACATATTATGTAAGATGTATATTAAAATTGCTTTTTTCTTACGAATGTTTCTTTATCCTGTGTTATATATATGATTTTTTTTATTTTTATATGTCAGTGTTAATAATGGAGGCTAAGGATGTGGTTGATAAATATTATTTCGATGTGAAACAACCTTATAGTTATGGAGGGTTTTCAAGGTTTGCATCAAAGTTCCCTCAACTTAATAAAAAAGAATTGAAAAAATATTTAGAAGGAGAGGATGCATTTACGTTACATAAACCTATACGAAAAAAATTTCCGACACGAAAGACCATAGCCCCTTACTTAGATAATGTATGGCAATTAGACTTAACAGATATGATAAGATATAAAGTATACAATGATGACTATCAATATATTCTTTTCGTAATAGATGTATACTCACGATACTTATGGTTAAAGGCTTTAAAAGATAAAAAGTCAAAAACAGTTGCATTAGCTGTTAGAGAAATTATAAATAAAGAAGGACGCTATCCTCATTTACTATGGACAGATCAAGGTTCAGAATTTTTAGGTAAAGAGTTTCAAGAAATAGTTACAGATTATGGTATAGGATACTATAATACATTTTCGGTTAATAAAGCAGCAATAGTTGAAAGAGTGCAAAGAACTATAAAAGAAAGAATGCATAGATATTTTACGAAAATGAACACGTTTAAATATATAGATATACTACAAGATCTAGCTTACTCTTATAATAGAAGTTACCATCGTACAATTAAGAAGACACCAACAGAAATGATGAAAACAATGCCAACGAAACATATTAACACAGATCGTAAAATAAAAGATAGTACGGATGTTAAAGTTGGAGATTATGTGAGAGTATCGAGGGTGGGTGAAAATTTCAGAAAAGGGTATGAACAGGGATGGTCAAAGGAAGTCTTTAAAGTAGATGCCATTAGAGAATTTCCTAAAGATGGTTTAAAATTATACTATGTTGAAGATCTAGATGGCGAAAAAATAAAAGGGGGGTTTTATAAACAAGAAATACAGAAAATACGATTCGATCCTGAGAATCATGAGTATAAAATAGAAAAAATATTAGGTTCTAAAGGGAAAGGTAAAAATAAACAGTATCTTGTCAAATGGTTAGGCTACCCTATGAAGTTTAATAGTTATATAAAGGCTAGTGAAATTAAGAAACAGTGATTAGTACATATTGTGACAATGGAGAGCGAAGATCATCTCTATCTAACGCTGCCTTCATCGGCATCAATGGATCTGTATCCAACTAATAAAATATCAGACTATACAACCCAATTATTGAATCCTATAAAACTAGAACGAGAAGTGTATGAAGCAGGATTATGTGAGATGATAATAGATGCTGATGTTGAGAATATACCAGAGACCCATTCTGCGTTTATAATATTTAGAAATTCTGAACATGTTAAAAATGTATTAAAAATTAATGCTAATATGACCGTTGTCAAACATGATGAAAAAGATTATTTCTATGAAAAATATTATATAAATCGAGGTCTTTATAAATCTGTTACAGATGTGTTCGTGGATTTAAACAAAAAATTTGAAACAAGTCAATTATGTAAAGATTTAGTTTTTCTAGTTAATAAACCCTTTAACGAGGATAACGCGTTAATCACTTTAAAATCTCAAGCTCATGTGAATTTGAAAGATAGAAGTTTATTTATTTTCCACCCTTCAGAATGGTTTCGTAAATGTAATTATGGGCGTGAAGACCCTGTATTGCAAAATAATGATATCAAAACATCTGTAAAGGATCTAATACGATATATACCAACGATGGAAGAGCATGTGTCAAAAATTGACACCGAGAGCTCATTACATTTTGTATGCCTACCTTCTAAGATGTTTCAAGATCCAGGTGTAGCGTATGTTTACAGTGATATTGTTGAATCTCAGTATGTGGGCAGTACTAAAACTCAGTTGCTTAGAGCTGTACATTTTCCTAAAGATACGAGAATTATAAGTTTTCCTAGTGTGCATTATATACCTTTGAATAATGCAGATTTTAGAACTATAAGAGTGTATATAAGAGATGTCGAGGGAAAACCATACCCATTTGCAGTTGGTACTGCTATGTGTAAAGTGCATATAAGACGCAAGCTCCGTTAAGTAATAATAATAAGGATGGAGACAGAAAGAGTCTTTAAAGGTTCAAGAATGCAGATGGGTTACGGTTTAGGTGGAATGTTCGCTTCATTGTTTCGTCGAGCTGTCCCTTTACTTAAATCGGGTGGTAAATATATAGCTAAAAAAGCAGTAAGAACAGGAATAGATACTATCCAGGACATCATGACAGGGGTTGAACCTAGGACAGCTGTTAAACGAAGAATAGCAGACACGTCGGATGATATATTTGACACTGTAAAACGCCGAGTACGTAGAAAGCTTACGGGGGGAGGGAGAGGTAGAAAAACGAAAAGAAGACGTGTCAATAATAAGAATAATTCTAAGAAAAGGAAAAAATGTAAAAAACTAAAGAAAAAAAAACAAAAACAAAGAGTTAAGAAACGTGTAAATAAAAAGAAAAACAGAAAGAGTTTAAAAAAGCGTAAAATTTGTAAAAGGAAAATAAAAGATATCTTTGCTATGTAATATATATAGGTGTAATTGTAAAATATGATCATTAAGTTTTTAGCACCCTTGAAAGCAACATGCATCTCCTTCATCATTCAAGTCCTTGTTGTTGCAAGAGTGAATTAGATTTGTTCACCCTACCGGCCACCCAAATTTCTGTTCAGGATAGTAATTTTATTTGTATCAATCCAGTTCATGCGACTACAAATACAGATGTACCTCTTGAATTCAATATCCCCGGCGCTTCTGACCAATACCTAGATCCAGCGGGTGTGTTTTTATATTTGAAAATTAAATTAGTTAATGAAGATGGAACAGATCTCACTGATGATGCCCACTCTGTGTTTCCTACATCAAATTTCTTATATTCGGCTTTTAGTCAAATAGAGGTATTTTTAAACGAGACATCGCTTGGTGCTTCTGTAGCAAGTTATCCCTATAGAAGTTATATAGAGACCTTACTTAATTTTTCTCTGGATGCTAAATCATCGACTTTACAAGCATGCGGGTACTATAACATAGACGAAGATAGTAAAATCTCAGATATCTATACGAAGAATAA